>VWZI01010012.1:60754-80152 GCA_013396835.1 Psilopogon haemacephalus
TGTCATCTGCAAACTTGCTGAGGGTGTACTCGATTCCTCTGTCCATGTCAGTGACAAAGATGTTAAACAGCACTGGTCCCAGCATAAGGAAAGGTAAGGTGTGCTATCAGTGTTGTTATTTCCCAAAATTCACTTCCTACAGGCCTTCTTCAAATTTATTCAAGACAGAATCACATAAGGTGGTCAGACTACCAGCTTCAGTGACGAGAAGGCGTGCAGTAGCCTAGCTAATTTAATTACGTAAGTTTCTGACTACGAAAGGTATGCAAAGAGCTACCAAAATCTAAGTCTGTACTATTAAGTGTTAGCACAAATAGCTTTAAAATATTCTCCTTAAAACCAGGTCAAAAGGGCATCCTGAAAACTAACTGAGATTAAAACCTGAAGCACCTGTATGGCTTTTCAGATACTTGGAAATCTGGGTGCAGTAACTGAGCGAACAGATAAAGCATATTCCACTATACCACAAGAAATGCAGTCATTGAACATGCTGGCTGCAAAGCTCACCTCTCAGGCACGTAAGACAGCAGAGGAGAATGAGTATTGAATCCTCAAGAGACACCTCCCCAGAATATCACCCTCAAAAGACAGATATAGACTGTCCTTAGTAGACCCTTGCTTACTACCTACGGGAATGAGATGCGTTGGCTGAGATTCTTCCAGCTTGTTTCTCAGCCAGTCAAAGTCTTGGTACCGCCGGCGGACAGAATACTCAGGCAAATCAAACTCTGCTCGCGTGGTCTGAAAAGGAAAAAAAAAAATAGGACATGCTTAGTTTGCACCAAACCCTCTGAAGTCAGAGCTTAGCAGCGATGGCAGATTTTAGTGGACGATATTCCTGCCCAGGGGAGGATGACTGGAATTATAATCTTTCAGATCCTTTCCATTCTATTTGGATTCCACCCAAACCATTCTATGACGCTATGAAGTGCAGTATAGCCATCACTGGCAGGGATGAGGCCAGAAAACACTGTAATCAAAATTATCTTTGCAGCCAGCACAAGATAAAGATTCTCTGACCATTCAAGCAGTGGGAAAACCACAAATAAGAAAGGGTAGTTGTAGCTGAAGTGTTCTTAAGATCTTTTTATGCTCCATTTTATATTCTGCTCAGATAATCTTTATGGGATGAGATTGTAGGGGACAACACTGTGCATCGTGTTAATCTGTTGGCAGTTACCTGGTTGTGGTGAAGACCACATCAAATCTTCACTCAGGGCAGAACTACTTTAGCCATCAAGAATTAAAACCAAAGCTGTCCAATGGCTTGTCTATTCTACGATATGCATAAATTGTGGAAGAAAACATGTTTCAGCTCTGCAGCATATTCCAGTAGTGACAGGCCTATTACACTCTTTCAAGATTAAATGATTAGAATATAAACCAGTGCTAGGGCAGGAAATTTTTTTTAAAAAATTGTTGATTTGTGAGATGAAGAAATAAGTGTTCTTTCATTAAGTTTGTGTAAGCTTCATTAGATATATTATTACATTAAGTTAAATATTTAAAAACTTTTCAGTAAGAGCAAGGATTTAAAGCTGCCATTATGAGTTTGAGACAAACTGTAATAAGCATGCAGAGGAAATGTTTTATCTGGTTCTCAAACCTGAAAAGCTGATTGCACAAAGCTGCTTGCACAGGGTGTACTGCAACTGCCTAAAAGCACTAATCAAACTGTACAAACTAGGAGTCTCTGCTACAAAGTCTGGTTTTGCAACAGCCCTCATCGGATAGTAGATGGTCATTATTTCCCCATTGAGAAGCAGAGCTCAAAGAAGCATAGAGAGCTACACTTAGTTACGTGCAACATTAAGATCATCTTGTAACAAAGGTGATGCTACAGCACCAGCACACTACTTGAACTGAGGCAAGTACCAAACTTCTTTGCCCCAGCCACTAAAGCTACCTGCTGAATTCCAGCAAAGATCCCGGATTTACTTGTACTCTGACAGCAATCGCTACATATTTGGACAAAACCAAACAGCAGCTTTTAACTACAGCCCACCTTCTCTGTTGCTCTGTGGGTAGCTCTAACTCTTCAGATTCTGCACATTACTCCCACCGGTACTCACTGGAAATTGTGTACAAGTTCTATACCAGAAACCTCTTTCTAGAAGGAAGCCTTAGCACACTATGAACAGAACAATGGTTCTAGTACACTGTAAACAGCATGCTAATGTGGTATCACTTATGAAATGGCTTGATCTATAGAAAAGGAAGACAGAGACACAGAAAAGGAGCAATTAAGATCTTCTTCCTCTCCTTTGACATACTAGCTATGACAAGAGATAGACGCTTTAGTCCACTGAGTAACATAATGAATACTCACCAGAGGAGCAGTTTTATTTGTAGAAAGACTACCAAGACCTAGATATCCACTGCAGATTATTGCTTCACTCTGCTACACCTCAGGGTAATATCAACTCACTGAATGTACTAAGAGTGCCACACTATAAATGAGAGTCAAGACTTTGTATGAACCAGTTTCACTTGTTTTGAGAGAACGGTGTTACACTTGAACAAGGTGATCCACTGACATGTAGGCAGCCCTCCTTAGTGAGTAGGCTGACTGCTTTGTCCTCTTAATAGGGCAGCTACAGCTCAGCCTTGCAGGAGGTGACTTGATAATACTACAACTTAGTAGCAGAGAGCTTTTATGAGCTGGCAGTCACTGGGCAAATGCCTCTTAGAAGAGATCAGGCACTGAATGAATGAGAGTAATTAGCATGTATCCACAACACCAGTGTTTCATCCTGTGGCACCACAGTAGAGGTAAAGTCTCTCAAGCACAAAGAACTTGATCAACCAGTATTCTGCTAAAAACTAAGGAGAAACGTATAGGCAGTGTTTAGTCTAGAAGTGCTAAAGCAGTGTAAGACCCAGTGAACAAACTTGTCATGAGTTATTCACTTCCACCAAACTGCCCCTGCTGCCTTCGCATCATAAACAGATTTGCAAAGTTATCCATATGTCAGGTTTTGCTCCTCAGAGGAAGGCAGATGATAATACATCACAGTTGTTAGCATTGCAGTGTTTGCTGTACAGGCTGTCAAATTTGTATAGAAAATAAGCTTTTCAAAGACTATTTGGACAGACCATAAGGGTCCTTAAAGGTTTTTTAACCTCACTAACATTAAAATAATTTGGATCTCAGATCAAACTGTTCATTAGCTTAGCACAAGTTACTTTTTTCAGACTGCACATGAAAGGAGGAAGGTCTTGCCACGGTCAAAGGACAGTTAGTGAAACACCTGTGTTTCTGACAACTGAATTCCCTCAGCTTTCTAAGGAGTCATAGATCTCATCTTGCAAGGATAGGCATCTCTCCCAAAAGAAGTTGAAAATTTACGTGGCAGATCTCAACCTCCCAAAAACAACGGGCAAGATATTCCCAGGGATTTACTGAAGACATCAGCACAGTTCCACTAAGGAAGCACTGCAGTATTCCAGTCTCAAAGAAGGAAAGAAGGCAGGGTTACAGACATCTTTACCTCTGTCAGAATACTTTTGACTTCAGGCAATCATTACAGCAATCACTAAGTCTTGGTCTTGTGCAAGATTCTTGTCTTTCTTAAAAGAAGTTAGCAGTGAAACCTAAAGGCAGCCTGTGATAAAGTATTTTTGACCCTAGTTATGGCCTCTAACTCACTACACCCGACTGCAGATTCCACTCCATGTTATTATTTAAACTGAGGCAAAATTTTTCAGCTAGTAAAGAAGAGAGTGGCATGAAGAGAAAGGAGCACAGTTGGTGGTCTTAGTTTATAGCATCAACCACCTGCCTGAAAAACACATTGTAGGATTTACACTTGCTCCCCACTAGGGGTTACTTGAGCACATTAAAGGCATGCAGTAAACATACGAGGAGGGCAGGAAAAAGAAAACAAGATCTGGTTTGAATACCTCTCCCTTAGAGTCCACAGAGCAACTGAGGAATGATACACAACTGTTCAGACACTCCTGGGAAAAACACACAGCAGATTTGTTCCATCCTAGGAAGTATAAGTCAAGTTGGAAGTACACTTACGCATATTTCCCTTGGAAGAGAAGATTACATAAGATTAAGCTTTATTTTGACCTTCCCTCCTCAGAAAGGTCTGCTTCATAGATCCTCTAGTGTGTACATCAGACTGCAGAGCACAAAAGCATAGCACCAAGAACACTCCAGTCATCACAGACAAGACCATGTTAAGTTTGAGCACAATTTTCATCTATTTTTTTTTTTCCTGTTTCACTAGCCTCATGTAAGAAAAGTGTTGTTAGCAATCAGAAAATAGGATATGAAAGTTGAGGGCTTTAGGTCCCTGTTATTTTGGAGATTCCCATTACATTCTTCAAATGCATTTACTTAAAAGACAAGCTGCAGAATGCTACCTGTCACTTACCAGGAAGCTGAGAAAGTAAAGGCACAAGCAGAACCAAGCAAACTCCAATCTTTCTTCTTGGTCTCTATGCAAGCCACTGTTTTAGATCAAATATTTGTACTGGATGTTAGGAAAAAGTTCCTTACAATGAAGGTGATTGAGCACTGGAACAGGTTGCCCAGAAAGGTGTTTGATGCCCCATTCCTGGAGATACTCAAGGTGAGGCTCAATGGGGCTCTCAGCAACCTAATTCAGTTGAAGATATCCATGCTCACTGTACAGGGGTTGGACTAAATGATCTCTAGAGGTCCCTTCCAAACCAGATGACTTTATGACCCTTCCTGATACATCATGATTTGCTGATGCAGGTATAAGTATATGGAAATTCTGGAGCATCTAGCAAGACTTTGCTTCCGCTATTACAATTAAGGTTCTTTCTAAAGAAGAGGGAATAAAACCCACTCTGCCAAAAAAAAAGCAAGACTGCAGTCAGATAAACTCCTCCCCTTCCCCATGGTGGTATCCAGTCTAGGAATAACATTCTCCTTTTCCACCTTTTCCTTCCATAGCAAGGAAATTTTCAGCATAACTCATTCTAGGACCTATGTTTGCCCAAATCCTTAGAGCAGCATTCCAGTAGTTCCAGTAGCACCATCACGTGAAGAAAGAAAAAGTAGCTATCATCCCTGCCTCCTCATCCAGAGCCACTAGAGAAATCCTATCAGCCCTTTGCAGGTCTGAAACTGGTCTCATGTAAGGCTGTGAGGGAGGTGGGTAGGAAGGTACAGCTTTACACTGATGAGAGGAGCAAGGTCTACTGTAGAAGCCTGACCTAGTACCTGAAGATGCAAGTGCCAACACATCCTCAGCACTGTCTAAGAATTATTCCTGTGCAGCTTTTTTGCCATGTTTAATTACAGCTTCCAGGTACAACAGCTAATTGGGCAATTAGCTTGGCAAAGAGGCTTTGATTATGCAGCAAGACAGACCATTAATACTGCTAGCCTTCCAAGCAGTCATTCTTTAAATGATAGATTGTGTCAGAGGTGCTGGCCCTAGAAGTTAGACACAATTTTACAACAATAAGCCTGATAAGAAAAAAATACAGTACTGTTGTGAAACAGTACATAATAGTATGATACAGCAGATTTACTCGCTACAATGAGATCCCAATTACAACGAGTAGGTAGGCAAAAATCAAAGTACAGGATGAGCTTTTTAAAATTAAAAATATACACTGCTGGGTAAAACATCTGATCCAAATCCTGTAAATACTTTACCCATGTTGCAGGAGTCTCTTAAGAAAGAAAGGAAACTTTTCAAGAATACAAGTTACTAAGTAAAGGAACATAATTAGGGTGCCGCAGCACGGAAATCTTTTATCTTGGATCTTAAGGGAGAAAACATTTAGTCAGTTTTAGCCATTTGCCTGTAGAAAGTATTTCATGCTTCCAATTCCTCCTGTTTATGTAATACCTGGGGCAATTTATCCTTAAGCAACACAAGTTTCCTATAGCACTCCTTAATCTTAACTACTAGAAAATGTTAACACACTTAGAGCAACAAAGTGTAACAGACCTATGTTAAGTGTGCAGTAAGAGGTAGCTGTTGCTTCAAAGGAACCATATTTCCCCCCATGCAGCCTGAAAGTGCATCTTTGGAGTAGTCATTTTTGGAAGCAGGGGAGGGAAATCAGAAATAAAAAAAATCTGTGGCCCATAAGGGCTTCCTTATCTCAAAGAATATAGTACCACCTGAGTGGGAGGAATGCTAACCTTTCTGGACAAGTGGATCAAGTATATTCCTAGAGAAGTTACAGAAAAATGAAAAGCGTTGGGTAACTAAGTGCCCAAAACAGATGTCAGTATCACCCAGGAGATAATGATAATGAAAATTAGTTAGCTAACAAGATGCTCCAGTTTTAAGTGCAGTGGCCTTCTCAGATCACTCTAGTACTGTCATTACATTGCATTAAATGCTTGAGCTACAACACATTCTAAAAAAAAAAAAAAAATTTCTACCGTGTATTTTTTGTAGGGAGTAGCATTCTTCAGCTAATTAGTTTTAGCAGCAGCTGAAACTACAGTGTTCTGTACCAGCACTGAATGGAAGCTAGTTTACAGCTGTGAATCAGGATCACAACTTAGATAAGTGGCTGACAAAGTGTGGTAAACACTAAGCTTTAAATATTTCACAAAAGCAGAGACAAAAGTGTGAAAATGTGACTAACAGCACAACAAGAAGGTACATTGCACTTCAGGGTAGGGGTCTCAAACCAAATGGGTATCAAATTACTTTATATGAACTAACTTCAGAGCTAATGAAAGAAACTGGCCTTGCAAGTTTACAAACAATCCTATATAAGAGTCAGAACAGTTTTGCATAGTTTCATATGCTGAAGTATTAACTGTACTACTAAAAGAAGTCACAACTTCAGCACATTCAGCAGGAACTGAAAGGTACTAAGTTCTCATCCTTCAAGACCAACACAATGCAAGGCACGTGATGCATTCTAGAGAACTCCCTCCTCCCCCCAGCCCCTCCCCACCAAAAAAAAAAAAATATTAGGAACAAAAAAACTCATTGCCTTTTACCTTTGTTGTAACTCTGTATGTAATATATGTCTCCATTGTGCACACATGTTTTTTGGGGTCATCAACAGTAACAAAGAGGTCTCTAGTTTCCCCATCGAAGTCATCATCCAGCTGCAGTCTGTTGAGGAGAGAGGAGGAGGAGGCTGGGCTAGAAGTGTCCACAGGTGTGCCATTGGGTAGACTGAGATCCTATATTGGAGAGGAAAAAACAGTAAGCTTTTAATGGCAAGGACTATACTGGCAAGCTTCACTGATACATTGCAAGAGTTATGTATTCCAGCAGCTTCAAGAATCAGGCTTGTCAAGGACACCTGAGCAGTTCCCTGGGCTTTGAGCATTAGGTTGTCCTACTGTTCCAAAAGCTGAAGAGAAAGAAGGTTCCCACACCTTCTCTTCATGTGGTGCAACCCAGTCTATTCATGAAGTATTGCTGACCTTGCAGTTCATGGAGAGACTGAACTAGGTCAGACCCTGAAAACAAAACAGCGAGGTGAATCAAGAGACCAACTTGTAAGATGGGCTTCAGGCAGACTGGTAACAGTTCGGTCAGCTGGAATGCAGTCAACATTTGCCTCCAGAGACTCCTATAATCACAGAATGGTTCTGTCTGGAGAGAACCTTGAGTCAAACCATCAACCTCACACCACCATGGCCTTTAAAACTCACTCTAAAGTTCCGTGTCCATACATTTCTTCAACACCTCCAATGACACTGACTTCACCACTTCCCTGGGCAACCTATTCCAATGCATGACCACTTTTCATAGAGAAGTTTTTCCTAATATCCAACCAAAATCTGTCCTGGCACAATCCCATGCCATTTCCTTTCATCCTATCACCTGATAGAAGAAAGAAGAGACCTATCCTCACCTCATTACAATCTACTTTCAGGTAGTTGTAGAGAGCAGTGAGGTCTCCCCTCAGCCTCCTCTTCTCCAGACTGAACAACCCTTACCCACAGAATCACAAAAACATTCTGGTAGGAAAAGACCCTCTGTTCCTCACAAGATTTGTTCTCTAGACTCACCACTAGTTTTGTAGTGGAGGAAAGAAGGAAAACTTACATCAGAGGCATCCGTCCAGTCCATTAACTTTCAACTAGAGTCACAGACTGAATTGCCGTCACTGCAAAAGACAGTCACTGACCATACATTCTAACACCCGTGTCCACATACAACTCTTGGAGCCCTAAGGCAAATAAAAATACTAGATTTTGCCTGAAGAGGCCATTGTTTGCACCCTACTCACTCCAAGGGTATCATCCAGTGCCTAGGGAAGAGAGCTCAGAAGAAACAGCAAGTGGCTATTTTAGGAAAAGATGCACAAGATTGTGGAAAGCCTCTAATTCCTTGAAACTGACTCAGCAGCAGGGAAAAAAAAAAACTCTGTAGCCAGCTTAGTACATTCCCACACCTGCAAATCTTACACTTCGATACAGAACAAGTACTCCTTACAACTAGTGGTTAATCCACCTCATATAAATGTCACAGTGACTTCAGGTATTCTCTGTTCTGGCTTTGTAGCAGAGAAAGCTGACAGCAAGTGACAAGCTGTAGAATATACAGGAACATGTGACAACAGTATCAGAAAGTCCAAGGTTTCCACAGCATTCCTTTACAGAAGAAGGAGTTTGTTTAACTACTAGTAGCACAAAACTGAATTTATCCACAGTGGTTCCCTTGTAAGGACAAAGGTTCCTCTGGCTGCCAGATAAGCATCACTAATAAGCAGTAAATTAACTACAAAAGTTTCAGTTTCAGAATTACTATTTAGCTGCAGCTTCACACAGTCCTTAAGTGGCTACATGGAATGTGTAATCTCAGCAATGCAATCCTGTCTGACTAAGATGCTCTTTGTCTGTCAGTATTCCTTATACAATTGTGGTTTATGTTCCAATAGGACAAGAGTGGTCACTGTCTTCAAAAGTAGTTCCTCTTTCTTGAAAGCTTCAGAAGTACAGGTGATAGCTTCAAGGTAAAGCTACTTACAGAGATCTGACTTTGCGAATGGCTAAGAACAGGGCTAAGTTCCTACCAGTCTTAGTCACAAGCCCTTCACAGGAGTACTGGGATTTTGCAGATAGCCCTCTGCCTGTGGTAGCACTGCTCTGCACCTTGAAGGCTGCCTCAGGAAGCGAGGGAGAATAATACTTCAGTCTAGACATTTTGGGAAAGGGGTAATCAAAAACATTGACTGAGGGTTTAGATGCATTCTTCCACCTAGTGCTCAGAAGTGGTTGCCAAGAGATGAGAGATTTCAGATTTAACTGGAAAGTAAGCACTCAAGTGCTCTTTTAAAAGGGCAGAAGAGCAGGATGAGGTGGCACAGCTTGCCAGCTCACACATGTGGCAGACAGCTTGAACTACACAAGCATCTGGCTCAAACTTCCTGTAACAGGCACAAATACAACAGGAAGAAGCAACACCAGAGTAACTTAGCAGATAAGGAGCACTGTTGGGAATGAGACAAACAGAATAAGCAGAAGACAGGATAAGATTAGCATCAGGAGGTGGATTCACAAAATTCTGTAGTTCAGCTAGACAGTGGAATCTGGCTGAGCAAAGTAAAAAAGCAAAGGAAACCCTAGTACACCACAGTAGCTCTAGACAAATCTGTTCCCATTTCCAAAAGGAAAAGACAGCTCTTCACTGACCATGTGTGAAACGCATTACTTTAAGAAGAGCTGTGCCAGAACTGCAGCTAGCCAGATTCAAAACTGCCAGTATGGAAATGAATTAACTTGCAGAAACAGCTTAAGCCTGGTTGCACAGGAGACCTCAAAAGCTTGTAACAGAATCCTTCCAAAAGAGAGTCTAAAGAAAATCATGGAATCTGCTTGAAATATGAAAACTGCATTAAGGTGTCAGAACTGGAGGAAGGACCAGAGGTGGAGCTTGCAGTTGCTTGCATGAAGTTACTCTCTTCACCAACCAGTTCTGTGGGGACATAACAATACCATAGTAGCATGTCTTGCACTTTTTAAGCAGAACAGAAGTTTATAAAGGCTGGAATCCACTTTCACCTGCTTGAATGTAATAATGATTCCTGTGGCATTCCATAGGTTTTAAAAATGAAGGCTATGGGTTTTACTTTATTTCAGCCTTAGATGAAATATTCTAGATCTAGATCAAGCTCAAGTAATGCTTCTAGATCACCTCTGGTTAGGAGCAGAAGGACTGTAAGCCATGGTGGTTGGAAAGGACACAGGATGTGTACGTTGAAAGTACTACTGTGCTATGATGGTGGTACACTCCATTCATCCGTGATGGTGGAACACCCCCCGGCAGTCACAGCTGGCATCATGCCCTGCTACTTAGCTAGTTTTCAGTAGTCCAAGGCCAAGTTAGAAGGTAACTATTTGTCCATCCTTATGGGTAAGACTCCCTAGCTAACTGCACAAGGAACAATGCTCATGACTGCTGAAACTTTAACAGTCACCAGGATCAGCTGCTGAAGTCTTACACTATTACTAGAAAGAGGTAATCTTTGAAGTGTCACAGCAGATGGCCTTGCAATCTAAATTGTCTCAGTCTGCAATCCTTTCATCAGAGTGCCTCCTCATCATGCTAACTGGCACTGGCTGTCTTCCACAAGACTTGGAATTTTGCAGTTGAGGAAGCAAGACTACATCATCTGTTCTAGCCTGCTTTTACCACAGAAAGATGTGTGTCTTGCAAAGCCTAGCAGGAAAGAAGATAGTTAGAAATGCAAATGGCTGCAGATAAGTATAGTTATAATAGCCACAGCATTTGAAATATTGACTAGTTACCATATTTTTTATTATAAAGTCTGATTTCACTGCCAGAGACTCATGCAACAGCTTCACCTTTAACACACTACATAGCTGCCCATCCACTGGTTTAAGTACCTAACTGCATTATCAGAGCTCAGTACAATCCAAGTCCCAGCAGGTACCTACTGCTCACAAAGCTCTTCACAAAAAAAGAGAAAAAGCCTTTTTGTCACAGCACCTGTAACTCACCATATAGTCAGCCTACCACGAATCTGAGCAGTCCCACAACAGGGAGGAAGCGAGGCTGCTTCTGGCAGCCAGGCAGACGGAATGGAAGACAGATTCTGTCAAGACATTCTTCCACTCCAAAGCATTTTATGATTTAATTCTTAAGAGAGTATCTGTGAAGACCTCCTCAAGTTTCACAGTTTCTCTAGAATAAAGTGCAAAGATTCTTCATCCCTGTCCCTCACCTCCTCAGGCCAGCCTTATAGATTTGTTGCTTGCCAAAGCAGGCCAGATGAAAGTATAGCAAGATCTAGAACACAACCTATAACAGATATAGCAGACTCCTTCAGGTTCATGACCTACTGGTTAAGTACTAGATGTCTGTGCACACTTGTACAACAGACTACAGGCAGACTCTTCACTCAATCCTACAGTTGTAAGATTCCTCAGGACACACAGATTCATGTGTACATAAGATCAAAGAACTCTAGCAGCACACATTTGGTATCCTACAGTGCAGGGAAAGCAGGAACTAACTGCCTGTGCTAGAAATCCATGAGCCCTGCTAACTGCTAAGGAAGCAGCTTCTTTTTTTTTCTTTTTTTTTCTTTTTTTTTTTTCATGCACAATGCAGTCCAAATACCTTGACTAGTTAGCCTGGCCAGAAAGAGATACCAAATCTACCAAGAAGTTAACTTTATCCAAGTGTAAAATTCAGTAAATTTTATAAACTTGAAGTCTGCATGTAAGATGCAAAGCAAGTTGGGATGTTTCCAACTGATGTAATCTTCTCCCTCCTTCATTCTCCCAGGAGATTTTCCAAGACTTTGGATTTACAGAGCAGCTTGGACACATGTAAAGTAAAACCTCAGGAGCTTGGTATTCAGTCTTCTGGACGACAGCCTCCTCCAGTGAAGCAATATACACCAGAAAAAGCATCCAAGACTCAAGCTCTGAAGGCTAAAAAGAGGGTCTAATATTCTGTAAGTATTGGTTTATTGACGATCATGCGATCTCCTGCCGAGTGCAGTGCAGCTAGTCAGTGCTGCAGCCTCTACAGACTTCTATCGTGCCACAGCAAGTGCACAGCTCCAGATGGCAAAACTACCTAAATAGAATCATAGAAGAGTCTGGGTTGGAAAGAACCTCTAAAGGTCATCCACTCCAACCTCCTCTGCAGGGGCATCCTCAACTAGATCAGGTTGCACGGAGCCCTGTCGAATCTCACTTTGAATATAGCCAGGGATAGGGTCTCAATGACCTCCTTGGACAACCTCTACCATGAATGTAGTGAAACACTGGAAAGGAATGTGTTCCTAACATCCAAGCTAAACCTACTCTTCTCTAGTTTGAAACCATTGTCCCTCATCCTATCACAAGTGATCTGTGAAAAAAGTGGAAGATGTGGTTTAGATAGGTCTTCCAAGCACATAAGCCTGCTCCAGGAACAGGTTAGATGTTGCAAGCACATTGCTCTCTCTCAACAAGTATTAGAGGATAGTAAGAAACATTCAGAAACATTGCTGTTCATAAGCAAGTAGTGCACTTCATCCCAAATAGCCCTGCCTAACTCTGGGACCTCCCAGCCAGGCCTCACACCTAGGGCCCCACTGCTTTGCTTCTGAAATTCAGAGTGCTGTCCCTGTGTTTCAAGGTGTCCTGTTGCTTTTGCAATCCATTTCCCAGAGAGGCAAAACAACAGATATAACCATGCCGAGGTGACAACGATTTCACACAACAGTTGCAGCTGGTTTCTGGAACACTCTTATACTTTCCTTGTATCTACGGCGCACAGCAATATGCTGTAGCAGAATTGCTGATGGAGATTAGAAAACTAAAAGAAATTTAGATACTCCCTACAACATTATAAACACTTGCATTCACTTGGTTTCTACAGTTTATGTTCATAGCACTAGTTTCAGCACAGCAAGTTTTAAACGCAAGCATTTCTTGTTTATAGAGCTCTCTACTACTGGCCTGTACAGGTCAGCCCTGCACAGTAAAAGAAAGCACCTTTCCATTCTCCCAGTTCATCTGTGACTCAGATGGCATATTACCCTATTATCAAGATCCCACTGAGCATCTCTGAAGCAAAATCAGTTTACACAAGACTATTATCCAATACTAGCTGCAGACAAATACCTGCTCTTCAGCCATAAAAGAAAGAAGGCATTTGCTTCTCCTCTATGTGGGTTCAGTCTAATTCTCTACGAAGCATCAGCATCATACTTTGATTACTACAGTTCACCTTTGTTTCCCTACACTTATAAGGCAGACAAGTGCAAAAGGACAGGACACGCATTGCCTTTGGGCAGTTACTTTTAAGGCAAGAGTGAAAGAAGTGAAGATCCACACAGAGAAAGAAGAATGCTCCTGACAGCACAGGAGAGGATAAGGCAGCAGTTTTGCTATTACAAAATTAAACAAACAGCAAAACAAAACCAAACAAAAACTCGGTTAAACACCAGGAACCCTCTACAATTCCACAAGGAAGTAACATATTTCTACACTGATCCACAAAGAAAGCAATGCTAAGTTGTGTTTTGACAAGAACTGTGAGAATCAACTTCTGAGGCTGAACTTTTCTTTTCTCTCCTGAGAAAGGGTAAGTGTTTACACATACATCAGCTCCTGACATCCTTCTCCAGTAATGGGAAGCAGAGTGCAGAATGTGTGGGTGTACTCACAAAGAACAAGATGACACCCTCAGAAGAGGTCAGTGTTTTCAACTATATTAATCATCTGTAACCAGACTGCAAGGTTGAGGCTATTTTAAGAGCAATACAGACAATGCTCAAATCAGAAGCAATTCTTCTTGCTTTTACCTGGAAATATGCCATCAGAGGAGGGAGAGAGATGACTGCTGAGGACAAGCCCAGGTATTTGCTTCCTGGCCCTGAAGCACAGTATCACACAGTAAGTCTGTGGGCAGTGCAGCACTGGACAGAAAACCCCTAACTCTAACAGGGCATGCACAGGACACCTAAGTCTAAACCTTACCTCTATAGTTACAGCAGTGCCACTAGTATTCTGCCCATCTAACAGAAAGGCCCCTAGATAAAGGCTGGATTGATTTGCTCTCCAGGCATTTTAAATAGGTGTCGGAGTACAACAGGCTGCCAAGCCATGAGTCCGATGACTTTATTCTGGACCTTATCACTCTAGCGAGTGTTTCTGCTCTGTAGGTCAGAGTCGCCTGGAGAAAAACTCTTCAGTATCCTCAAAAAAAGAATTTCAGATACAGCAGCTGATTGCAACAGCATGCAGTTTGGTACCACTCAAGACCTAGGAGAGAGCATTCTTGCTTATAAAAGGTATCATACTTGGAGTGGTGTTTCTTTGCACTTTGGCTGGGCAGGGAGACCCTGGAACAAGCTTCACAGAGACTACATGATTGACTCCAGCACTTTCCAAACCTTCTCAGGCCGGCCATGGGATTACCACCTCTTTCCTGAGGCTAACAGCCAAGATTTATAGGATAGATTACTTTACTTTGTGGTTTGTTTTCCCATAAGTCACAGCAGTTAAGCTAACCAGAGCAAGAATGTGGGCATAGAAGTGGTTCCTGCAAACAGAATTTTCAGCAAGAGCAGTAACTCATCTCCTATCTCTGTTGCTTTAGTCCTCAAGGACCCAGTGGCTCAGTTTCACTCTCACCGTTCCTGGGGATAAAGGGGAGTGTCACAAGAAGGTGTCAAGTACCACATCGGGCCATCTGTTCATACAGTCTGGCTATATGTCTGTCTTCTCACAGAGCCCTTAAGAGAGTAGCCTCTTTTCCTAGTTGGAAAGGAAACTGCACAATGTCACACTAAAGCTAAACGTGGCTGAGGTTACACTCCAAAAACGTGGATCACGAGTGGCATCTCACGTATGTTTTACAGCAGTTAAGACAAGTCCTTCAGTACTATTAAAATGCTATGTTGCTGTGCTACTTTGTGTAGAAAGGGTCAAAAGACTGCAGGCAGTGCATCTGGCAGATGAAATGAGTTCTCTGGAGCAGACATTAATTAGGCAAAGTGTAAAGGGACATGTACTTCCCCCACATCCTTTGAACAGGAAGGAAAGTGTGAGAAGTAACTGGATGTGTGCCACATCTTATAGATCCCTTACTGTTGCAAGGCAGTTTAAAATGCAGAGGCATTTTCAGAAATCCAAAGGATGCGTTTTTTTCCTCTTGGAAGCAATAGTTCCAGATTCAAGGTCAGTTTCTACATCCGTTTACCAAACACAAGAGTCCTCACAGAAAGTTTTAACTGTCTTTCTTAGCAAAAAGCCAGTCTGGCAACTGTCCAGCAAGATTACTTCAGTTATATTTAAGCTGTGGAAAGCAGAAGAAAAGTGCTTGTGACCCAAAGGAAAGCAAGAAAGTTTAACTTTCAGGCAGGCTTGGATATCCACCCTTCAGCAAATCTGAATTTTCTTCCTTCATTCTACAGTTCTCAGCAGAAGCCAACAGCCATCAACTACACCATTTTTTTGATTTTCAGGCTCTAGAAGTAGGTTTAGCTAAACCAGTTACCTAGATGACTCAGTGTCACCAAAGAATCATTTCAGCTAAGGTGCTTTTCAGAGCAAACAGTAGTATTTTTTAAAAAGTGAACAGATGCTAAAGATTGGGGAGAAGAAACAGGAAAGAAAGAGATGACAGAGGGATATAAAGTCCTGCAGCATCCTGGTGAATACTTCATCTGAACAAACAAGAATAGACTTCCATACTTCATTATGATGCATGTTTATTTTCTCACGCTTAAACTTTTAGATGAGTTGCATTACTATTTCCCCACACAAGATCTCTGGAGGTTCCAAGATGCCTGGAGGCAAGTCAGACTGGTGAGAGAGAAGATGGATATCCAGAGGACAAAACTCAAACCCTGGAAGAGCTGGAGGAGTGTGCTCTTGGAGAGAAGAAACAAAGCATGATTTCTACAGAGAAATTTATCTATTGAAACAACCTTAATTTATACAGCCTAAGCTCCTGACAGCCACTGTGGCACACACAGGTTGTTACATGTGGCTTTGAGTGAATAATATCGATCCAGGAGTGAGTTAGTCAGCACAATGAAAGCCAGCACACAAATTCTGAAGCAGCCAAGCTGATCACTGCTAATAAGCAGTACTGATTAACATTTTCCTGGAATTTTCTTTTTGACAATCCAAAACATAGCTTCACCTTGTCAATATCCCAGATTTCCACTTATAATTTGCTTTATACTAGTATCTGAAAATCTACAAAGGTGCCAGTTCCACCCAGATAAGCATGGGTTTGAGTATCGTCTGGAGTAGTCTATCATCTACTGTTCCCGTATGTCAGCTCTTTCACCTTAGAGCTAGTCAAAAGTAGCTGTTGCTAGCACCATCTGCAGCACTGAGGCAGAAAGAGGCTTCTCTGCCCTTGAGCAACACCTGCACTGCAGCATACTCCTTTCAAGGAACACATCACGTCATTACAGCTCACTGGGAAAGTGAGAGCAACCATGCAGACAGGTTTTAAGACAGGATTTTTATATTCCCTATGAGATGCTTCAGAAAGATACAGGAAGTTTCACTTAAGCAATGTAAGGCAAATCTTTCCCATGAGTACAGGACATTGAACCAACATAGTAATAGCTTTCCTGGTAGATGTGACAAAGAGAAGCTTCACCTGCTGGTATTTATCTTTGAGATGCTACCGGCTACTCTCATCAGATAGGCAGTGCTAGTGTTTCAACAGTTTCAGCTAGTTCCACTAACCTGTGTCACCCACTTGCTTATTCAGACAGATGCTTCATTTCTCTGAAATATCTAGCCGAGAATCCATGGCTTTGGCATTTATCACATCCTCTGCAGCTGAAGACACCGCTACTTTCTGCCCCCCACTCCTCTCAATTCAGAAAGCAAAACATGCCACAAATTCATCTGTCAGCAAACCATTTAAGTTGGACTGGCACTGGGAATGCAAAATCCTTAGAAGAGCTGCAGATTACTGATTTGTTTCCCATCTTCAGTTGGTCACTGCAGAATTCCTAGTAGCCATCCTGCTGTCAGTTATCACCCTTGGTAACTAGAAGAGAAACAGTTTCTCAGACATATACTAAGAATAAAATCTTACTAGGAGTAAATTAGTGCAACTTTTGCACCACGTCCAAAGGCGCCCCATTTAATCTTAGTGACAGAACTAGGTTTTCTCAGCCTCAATGGCTTACAATCTCACCTGAACTGTATCCCAAGCTCAGGCAGTCATCAGTAGAGCTCAGCATTAAGATCATGCTCAAGGTCAGCACAGAAGTTTCAGTGAAATTACTTCTGATCAAATGCCAGTTTTAATTGGTATGTTGTCTTCTACAGACTGAAAGCACATGCAAATTAATCTACAAAATGCAGTTTAGGTGTTGCAAGTACATTTTAATGTAGCAGTACTGAGTTAAGTCTCACTGCACCTTAAGAGCTTCTGCCTTGTCTCCTGACCTACTTTACACAAACAAGCCTCTGCAACTCAGATAAGGGACTGACTGGCTATTGGAACAGTCAGACACCACAAAAGTAACCCACCATGCTAGAAGACACCAGAACAACAGTTTGCAGGTTAATCTAGGAACTGATGTCTCCCACATTACAGTGTGTCAACAGGAAAGCCACGGTCTTCATCCTCTGCACCTCCCATCATTAATTACAAGGACATGCTGCCTAGGACTCATCACAAACCCCTGAGGCACCCACAGAAGAATGATATGCCCACACAGATGTAAAAAGAGAGCTTCTTAATCAACCTAGTTCTGTCCTTCTCTCACGAAGGAGTTCAGGGAGCATCCAGCAACTCTGGTAGGTTTGAGGCGTTCCAGCAGAGGCAGCCTGGAAGATTATTTCCAACCACCAAGCATAACTTTTTCCACCATGGCTGACAAATTATTGCCAAGATTGACCCTTCTGGAACCAAATTGAAAACCCAAAGTTCCTCTATGTACATTTTGAATATCTGTTTTTAATACTCTGTGTCATTAAGTATGAAGCAATCCCACTGAAAAGATTATGAAAGTTATGCAACACTGAATTCAACCTCTAAGTACAACCGTCCCTCCATTAAGCTGAAATAATAATACTGTTACACAGCAGAAGCTGTGTTCAGTTTTACCAAACAGGAAGATAAAAAAAAATAACTGCTTTGTTAATGCAAGTCTCAGGGCAAAGTGTCAGCTGTCACTCACCTTGCTTAGAAGAAATGGGAGTTGTCAGCTACAGAAAAGTTCTGGACACTACTTGGAAACTATTGACCACTACATACAGTTTTACAACAGTGTTAGCACACCTTCCATGTAAGATACCATTAATGCACCCTTATCAATTAAAAAAATTGTAAATTAAGGCAACTGAAAGCAAACACCAACGTGTTGTTGTACAGGCTTCTACACGATCAAACCCCAAAGCAGCTACAAAAAAATAATGAGACAAGCACTCTATCTTTTCAATAACATACCATGGTATTAACCTATGCAAGCAAATCCCTGAGTTTGAGAGATTAAAATACATAGAGAAAACAGTTCTACCTATCATCACTATAGGGGATGGAAAACGGGATTCAGCAACTTGTCAGTGTGCAAAGTACTGTTGTAAAGCTGAAAGCCACACTACATTTACGTCAGCTCTTTTAACCAGGAGTCCAGAGAAGAGGTGACTAATGCAGGCTTGTATACATGTGCACACAGCACAGAGGGAGACACCAGCTCCTTTAAACATGAAGTTCAGTCTTTGAGAGATTATGGTCTGTTTATGAAGCATATAGTAGACAACTGCTTGTACCTAAAAAGATTCCTAGCCTAAGAACCATGGCTCAGCAATTTAACATAACTATTATGCAACATAACCTGACCTTTCCACACAGAGACTAAGGGAAGAGAACCACAGGATCTCCCAAAAGCCAGGAGAGCCAGTGTCTTGAAGAGTCAAATTCTGAATCAGTTAGGAAACAGTTTGGCCAAACCAACAATCCTACTGTCCTCAGTGGAAAACTTTACTATATTCTTCAAGCAGTTCTGTAAGCAAGCACAACAGTTTACTGGAAGAAAGCTCATATTCACAGGAACCTATGTATAACTTGAATCATGATATATTTTCTGGATGGACAACACAGCATAGGTTTCTGAAGTGCATTGAACTGCCTTTTGAATTCTGAACGGTCTAATACAGCTGATCAATGAGCTGGTCAGGGAAGATGCTTTGCTGAACTTCAGTCTTACAAAAAAAGGGAGAATCAGTAATGGATGTGAAGGCAGAGGGTTGCCTTGGCCACAGTAGCCACGAGCTGGTGTGTTTTGAAATCCCAATAGGAGGGAGAAGCAAAAAGCAGGATCATGACCTCTGACTTCCAGCAGGCAGATTGTGGCCTCTTCAGGGATCTGCTAAGAAGGTGGCACATCGCCCTGGAGAGAGACCCCAAAGAACTAGTTGACTGAAGGAACCCTGATCCATGACAGGAAACCAAGCAGAATTGGCAGGAGACAGCA
>VWZI01010012.1:80169-94864 GCA_013396835.1 Psilopogon haemacephalus
AAAATTAAAAGGGAAAAAAAAAAAAAAAAGGCAGCAGCAGATGCATTTGATCCAGCAAAACAAAGAATAAGGAAAATGCAGTCCTGGTGAGGCAAATGATCTGATGACAAAGGACTGAGGTACTTCATGCTTTTTTTGCCCCAATCTTTATTGAGACAACCAGCATTCAGGAATCCCAGGCCTCTGAGCCCAGTGGGAAGTCTGGAATAAGAAAAACTCACCATTAGTGAGGGAGGACCAGATCAGGGAGCATTTCAACAAACTGGACAGTCACAAACCACTGATGACACAGACTTGAGTGCTGGGCAAGGCAGATGATGTCATGGTAATGATACTTTCAATTTTCTTATTATGGTGGTGAAGGAGGTTCCTGAGGACTGGAAGAAACCAAGTGTCATTCCTGTTCAGTAAGGCAGATACAGAGAACTATAGGCCAGTCAGACTGACATCAGATTCTGGAAGGGTGATGCAGCACTTCATGGAAACCATCTCCAAACACACAAAGGATGTGGCAATGAGAAAACAATATGGACCATGGGGAAGTCACATTTAACCAACTCAGCACCTGCTAGGAGATTGTAACAGGCCTAGTGATGAAGAGGACAGCTTTAATATGGTGCAGTTCAGTTTTAAGAAAACTATCCACACTGCCTCCTGTAACATCCTTTAAGACAATCTGATGAGGTACAAGCTAAGCAGATGTGCAGTGAAGTGGACTAAAAACCGGCTGAACTGCTGGGCTTAAAGGGTTCTCAGCCCACAGACTCTAACTGGAGGGCTCATAAGTGGAGTACACCAGCAGAACAGGCGACTATTGTTTAACATGTTAAGGACCTAAATAATGAGACAGGATACACCATCAACAAGTGTGCTGAGTGTACAGAACTGGGAAGTTGCATGATACATCAGATAGTTGTGCTATCATTCAAAGCAAGCTCAACAGGCTGGATAAAAGTTGGCAGGTGCCTCATGAAACTCAACATGAGGAAATGCAAAGTTCTACAGCTGCCAGCAACAACCTTATGAAGCAGTGTAAGATCAGGCCTGACTGGTTGAAAAGCAGCTAGGGAGAAAAAAAACCCACACGAACACAGCACATACCCCCCCAAAAAAAACTAACCCCCAAAACAAACAAACAAAAAAAACCCCACAACCAAACAACCGATTCACAGAAATCCCCTCACACAACATACAACAGATCCCAGTGGGAAAGTTGACCATAGGCTAACAATATGCCTTAAGGCGAACAAGGCCAACAGCCTGAAGAGAAGAATGTTTAGGGCATCTTGCCAGTACAGATAAATATCTGATGGGAAAGTGCGTATAAAGAAGGTGGTGACAGACTTTTTTGTTGGATCCAACAACAGGAGACAGTGGGCACAAATTTAAATATTGAAAGTTTCACTTAAGTGCAAGAAATTTTACTTTGCAGGTGTCTGGCTGCAGGAACAGGTTGCCCAGGGGAATATTCAAAACTATTTCACAAGCATCCAGGTTAGCCTGCTCTACCTAACCCTGCTCTGAGCCAAGGGTTTGGCCCAGAAAGTATCCAGAGCTGCTTTCCAGAGTCGACTTCTCTGTGATTGTTAGCTTCATGTTCCTGTACGTTGAACCCAAGATCATCTCACCAATGCAGAACTTGTCTCGCTAGTTCACCAACACTGTCTCTTCACTTTCAGTCTCTCCTAGACTGAGAAATTACCTTCAACTTGATTTAAAAACAATAAATGGTGCTAGTCTAACAGTTCTCATTTAGTCAGAGAAGGAAGAAGTTTGTAGAAGCTCAGGCTGATCTATTTAAAGCTTTCAGATTATACTGCTAACCGGTTTCATTTGTGGGTGGATGAAGTTAAGAGCAATAATTATAAACTTGCAACCAAGAAGGCTGGAAGTAGAGCTCCAGACTCTCAGTATAATTTTGTTAGAGAGCAGCCAGGCTCCCTTCCAGAACGAGTGCTAAGTAACAGCATTCCAGCAAATACATCAAGTATTTATACTTGATCAGGTGCTAAGACAGGCCCACGGGTTCACCAGGGTGGTAGCTTGGTAGCAGATGAGCAAAAGGTACCATGCAAGTAATAGTTCTCAGTTAAACACCATAAGTTTAAAGAAGGAGTTTTAATGTCCAAATTAGTAAGTTCAAGCTACGTGTTTATTGAAAACCTGGTACTCCACATCATCTCCGCTCCACATACTACTTGTAAACCAGCCTTGAAGGTCACTTCAGCTCTGCAGTGATAATAGAGACAAATACAAGTCATGTGCATCTTCGAAGAAAAGGAAAAAACCCAAACAAACGAGCATATTGTAGGTAGCTGGAGTGATAAGCAAGAAACCAGCACGAGGAGTTGGGACCCTATCAGATAACTGCCAGATCACAACAGGAACACCACTCTGTAGGAAGACACAGAAATCTAGAGAGACTACAAAGACCACAGCTAGAGGACAGCGGGAGTATGCCACACAGAATACTTTCAAAGTCTGCAGCCTGATACATCCAACACCTAGCAGCATAGACAGCCTCAGCAGGGCTGCATCCCGAGTCTTATCAATGCTTCTATAATCATCTGGGTACAATCGCACAGCATAATACTGTCTACTTACCATCTCTGCTCCAAACCTAGTAATCCACAAATAACACTTTTTCTCCTCAGTGTCAAATGGTTTGCTCTAGTGCACTGAGTAGTCACTACTGAAAGTGAAAAACTAGTGAACTGGGGTTAAGTAGTCATATGCAAGCACAACTTCCCCTTTTTTTTAAGGAAAAAGAGAAATCAATATGATGGTTCTCTATTTGCCCTAACTTCCTCTGCAGATGATCTGCTATGAAAAGCAGACAGCAAGAACTTGGTTTTGCAGCTAACTCTGCAGTGTACCCTACCACATCTCCTGAGGGATTGCTTCCTCTCATATGTTCCCCTTTTGCCTGAAGACAAAACACCAAAGAAGCAGGAGGGTTAGTACTGCTTAGGTTCAGTTTTGGCTGTCTCTGTTTGGAGGCTAGAAACAGTAAAGGGAGGATAAGCTCAAAAAAGCTGACGGTGGTCAGGTATCAGGAGAAACATGTTTTATGTAATTAGATTTGAGAACAGGAAGATCTTGGTAGAAAGATCTAGCCAATACAGAAATGCTTCAGAGACAAGAATCTACAATTCAGGTGTTTCATATTTACCGCAGAATGACTGTGAAAGCCAAACACTTAGCCAGAAACGTCCATTTTTCATTTAAGAGGTTAGATGGTGCTCAGGGGCTAGATATGCTCATAGGTCAGGGTTTCCTGGCTACTAAAACCACCCTCTCCTACAAGTCAGGATGAGAACACTATTTCAGCCAGTGAATGCCCTGCAACCCACTCCATAAAATTCAGAAAATTTGGGACTAATCTACTTAAAAGGCCTCAGAACCAGGAAAGCCACAGAATGCAACACAGGAGGTTTATCTTCCCTTTCCCATGACCTACTGCTCTAGTAGCATTAGCTGCTGTTCTTAAGCAGAAACAAAGGCTTATCAGGCTTCAAAGTTAGACAGGGTCTAAGCTACTAGATTATTACCATGTTTGAATCAAAACCCAACAGGAGACAAGCAGGAAGTATTCCTGTCCTCCTTTGACTCAGGATAAAGTAGTGCTCTTACTCAGTGACTCCAAAAAGTGAGAAAATCATGTTTTAAAGAATGCAGAACAGTAATGGCAAAGGTTCAACCACTTCAGGCTGCACATCTGTGGCAGTGGAAACTAAAACACTGCTTTACTGGCAGACAACTCCCCTCCTCCAGTTTCTTTCCTCAGAGTATTTCAGTCTTAGGTACTCTTATCTTGCAGTACTCTTTAGGAAATATTTGCTCAGAGCAGGTAAGAACCACCCTGAAAAATTATGCTGTTCAGTTCATGGTGATGGGTCAGCTGTCACTGCTATCACTCTGCCAGTGGGATGTCCTAAACCAAGCCTGGTTATGGACAGTGGTATTTACAGCAGCTTACTGACTCAAAGCCACTTTGGAGCAGGAGACTCAAATATAAACCACCAGATTCTCCAGAAGGACCCTCAGAAAGGCCAAGAGAGCATCAATACAGAGAGAATCAATACAGAGCAGCTGCAGAGCTTCAAGCCTGAGCCAGACTTAATACTGACCTCCCTCTGTCACCAGACTATTGGAGCTATGCACACATTTTTAGATGATTAGGGAGCCAACCTTTCAAGAGATTAATGACCCACCACCAGAAACCAAGAGACATGCCAAGAAGTGGGTTTACTTGCTAATTTCCACCTAACCATACTTGCTCTCTAGACTACTCAATCCACAAAGTGTTTTTATACTGTTGCCCTTTAGTCAGGAACACCTTTTTATTCATGGAAATTTCTCGTGAAATGAGAAAGAAGTTGACCCAGTTTATTCTTCTCAGGCCATCAGGTACTAAGCTGAAGGAAGGACATTCCTCCCAGCAGAACTGTTGGGACTCTTTCAATTAGAAAGATCAGTCATATGGCTTTTTCTGCTCATTCAGCTAAAAAAGGACTAAAAAAAAAAAAAAAAGCCACTGTCTTCCTA
Source organism: Psilopogon haemacephalus (assembly GCA_013396835.1). NCBI lineage: Eukaryota > Metazoa > Chordata > Aves > Piciformes > Megalaimidae > Psilopogon > Psilopogon haemacephalus. Next base: position 84,718 of record VWZI01010012.1, read on the forward strand.
CTGGAAACCCTTTTATTCTGCAAGGCTCATTGCCCTAGTGCTGCTTATTTCAGCCTTTCTTTGCTCTCTGCTTCAGAATACTTCTGTGCTGCCAAATGCCTGTAATAAGATGGTACTACATACAGGTACTAGAAGGTGAACTTTACCAGTGTTGCTGTTGGAAAAAATGGGCAAGAGCCTTCCCACTGCTGAGAAGCTAGCTGATCACAGGCAGAGGCTCATGAAGAATTTCTGCTCTTAAGTCATCAAAAAAGCAGATGCATTTCTTGTACATCTCAAAGCAGTAAAACTGTGAGGATCTTGCTTGTGTTCCAAAAGCAAAAGCTCTTTAAAGGAGCTCAGGAAATAAACTATAGCATGGAAGCTACTGCTCAGAGTAGAGCTTCTCAGTAGCTACACAGTAGTATGAATAGGACAGCCAGAGTGAGTACAGCACCATCACTGCAGACCTGTGAAGGCAGATGACAATTTTTATTGCTACAGGTTGTTCAGACAGGAAGCATTAATAAATCCAATCAATATAGAACAAAAAACTCCATTAATTCCTACTCCCACCTTATTCACATACCTTCTTCTCTGAGAGCCATCAAATCTTTTGACAAATTGAAATAAAGATGTATGTTCCCAGAGAGCAGGTAAGCCTAGCTTCTCACTTGAAGAACAGTAGGGAAACGTTTAGGGAGAGGGCTCCTTACATGGTTAGGAACAAGTGCTCAATCTGTACAGTGCAGTTACAGGGCTGTAGATGACATACGGGAGAAGCCAGACTACCTTGACGCATTCCCTTAAAGCACAGGAGTGCATCAAGTAGATAGACTTGGGGTGGCAGTCCCCAGGCATTTGGAGGACAGCAAATCAGTCTTGCCCAGCAGCAGCTCCAGTCTCTCCAGGCCAACAGCCAGAGGAAGCATCTCCTGTCACCAGCAGCTCCACAGAACTTCGTAAGCACATCAGCTGCCCTAGAACTGCTTATTACAAAGTTCCTAACTCATCTTGCTCCCTGCAACCCTTGCTCCCAGGAAATCCTACCGTAAGACATTTCAGGAAGTCTGCCCTGAGAGATATCAAGCCCTTGCAAAAGTAGATACTGTCCTAGCAGTGCTGTGCTGCAATTACTGTTTTCACACTCAGGAGTTACCATATCCAAGGCCCACACATGGGCAAGGCACTTCACAAAGCTTGTTCTCGTGTCCTGCCAACACATTTCTGAAATCAGGACGAGAAACAGGCATTATAACAGCATCTCTTCGGTATTGCACTGCTACAAAAAAANACAATCACAGACAAGCTGACGGCAAGACTGGTGGTAAAAAAAACCAAAAAAATCAAAAACGGCAGCTGCAAGCCTTACCCATAAGGGCTACTGAAAGGAGATGGCAACAGAATCGTAGCAATTCCTAAAGCATTCAGACTCGTCGGTAGAGGGTATGAGCCACAGCAAGGTACGATCAAGGAAAAGCTTGCCTCAGCGGAGTGGGTGCACCGGTATCCGAGACTGACCCTCACCAAGGGCCTGCAGCGCCAACACGGGGCGTTTTCTCCTCCTCAGGGAAGCCCCGGGCTCTCGCAAGGGATGTCAGCAGCGCCCAGGGCTTCATTTACCCGCGGGATGCAACCGGGGACGGGGCGTGGAAACAGACACACAGCCCTTCTCCCTCCGCTCTACGCTCCCCTTGAAAAAACCCCTCCAAATACCGCCCAGCTTCCCATTCCCCGGGTTGTACCTTGTCGGCGATACTGCGGGGCAGGAGCAGGTCGGGGCTAGGGGTGAGCGCCGGCCCCATCTCCTCACTGCTGGACGTGGCCAGGGGATGCGGCATCTCCCGCAGCGACTTGGGCCCGGAGGACGGAAGAGGCTTGGGGCCGCCAGCTGCGCCGCCCGACATCGTGCCGGGGTCGGGCAGCGACCGAGAGAAGGAGGGAAGGGAGGCCGCGCCGCTTCGGCGGGGAGCTATGGGGCCGTGGCCGCAGTACACCCGCCGCCACTGCGCTACGAAGAGGAGGAGGAGGCGGAGGAGGAGGAGCGAGAGCAGCGCCTGCCCGCGCCACCACCGCCCGCCCCTTTACAAAGCACCGTCCGCGCCACCTGCCTCCTTCCTCCCTCCTTCTGCCGCCTCGCCCGCCCAGGCGGAGGCCGCCCCCTGCCCCGGACGGCCGGCGGAAGGCTCGGGGCCGCCACAGCGCGGCGCCAACGGGCGGGGCTGTTGCGGGCCTGGGTACCGCCCTCGGCAGGCCCTGGTGGGGGCGGAGGGCAGAGCGGCCGGTGCCAGCCGCCGACTGGCCGGGCTGGTCCTTAGCAGCCCGACGGGATAGGCACTGGGGTCCTGGGAGCCTCCGGCGCTGCCGTCGGTCGGCACGCTGGTGTCGAACAGTGGTTAAGCGCCAGACAAGCAAGTCAGGTCTTCCTCTGCTGCAGGCTCGGTACGCCGGCTGCGAACTACTCACGTCTTCGAAAGGGAACTGCAAAAGCTGCGGGTGTCCGTGCAGGGCGAGAGAGCCCGTGTCAGTCGAGACATGAGCACAAGGGTAGGCACAATGGCAGTCGGGCTCACAGGGTGCCTTCTCCAGTCCCACCAGCGAGACTGACCCACCGACTGGGGGACAGGGTCAACGCAATCCACGGGGACTTGGTTTTGACAACGAGGTGGGGGCATAAGGCAACATGCAAGGAGACACCTGATGCCTAAACGCACTATGGAAATAGGTTCAACGGACCCCATGTGCTTTCTTCCCACTGCACTTGAGACACCTCCTGGTTTTGTAAAACAACGTTGCATTAGTGCAGCTGCTTGGAATTCATAGAGATTAATTTTTATATTTTGAAAATACTGGGTTTTTTTAAAATATGCACTGAAAGTTTCCCTCTCTCCCTTCATGGAAAGAATTTTGGTATTTTGTCAGACAACCTTAAATTTGCTAAAACGCGCTGAAAGATTATCTCGAGTCCATCAGGAATGATCCATAACAATGTGTCTAACATCATGTATCAATTACAAAAGTTCAGTGATCTATCCACAGTTAACGATGTGAAAAAAGTGTCGATGGCTGATGAATAATTAAAAAATAGGAGAAAAATCATAGTCTAGTTTAAGATATTCCCTGAGCAAGTAAAGAAGCCATATTTTTCTGAAGCCATATTATTCTTTGTGAATAATTTGCTTGGCACTAATGAGACGTAACAGAGTAACCTGCTGCTGAGGAAAGAGATGGATCACTGTGAAACTGTCATAATCCCTTCTGGGTATACGTAGATATATAAACATATGCACACAGATAACTGACCAAACAGGACTGGGGTGCTGTAAACAGTTGTGCTGGTGTTTAGCTCTTCCCAGAGGAGTACTGCTCACTGTAACCAAAAGGGCAGCACCACAACCTAAACCTAAGATGGGAAGTTTTACCCACGTCATCAGCAGGTGCTGATGGGAATGCAGCTCTGTGAATGTCCATTACAAAAAGAAACGTGATTTATCACAGCAAAAGAAGAAAAATAATTTAAATAACTGTTAAAAAAAAAATCAATCCTTACTATCTAATGTTTTGCAATGTTTGACCTCTGATAACAATCAAAAGCCCCAACCAGATCCCAGCTCCCAGGGAGAAAGAGGCTGTGAAATATGCTTTGTTCATTACATTTAAGAAACAGCAACCTATTTATCTATCAGAAAAAGCAAACAGTACAAATTAGTCAGCATAAATACATCTCAGCTTTCTTCTACACTATCAAAATCTTAAGTGGACACTTACTATGATAAAGCAAAAGGCAGGTTATATGTCTACCATGCTGCTTAGGAAACAATTCCCTTCAGTTCTCTGAAAGCCTGTCTCTCAAAGGCTGACAACTGACCAAGAGCTCCTCCTGTCTTTTTTTTTAAACATCCTCACTCAGCTGTGTTTCCATCTCAGACCCTTCTCCACAGGAAGCCTATCAGGGACCCTTACACTAACACCATCAAAATCTGGAAACCTGGGCACAGTCTAGGTTCACATGGGTAAAAACAACCTTCTGCTTGTTATTATTATTGGTGGGCAGTCACCTGAGCATCAGCCTTCTGCATCCTTACAGCAAGAAAGACCACTGGTATCAATGTTGCCTTATCAGCAAACACCACATGCAGCAGATCAAGGACAGGGTTTATCACTCTTTCATTGGCACTCATTAGGACTTTATCAGATTGTGAGTTCTTTGGTACAAGAAAAACACTGACAAACTAGGGAAAGCTCAGTGGTGAGCACTGAAATGACTGCAGGGCCCAGGCTTTTTCAGCCTGGAACAGACATGGCATCACAGGCACTTAATGGCAGCCCCCAGTACCCCATAGGGAGAGGATGGAAGAGATGGAGCTGAGCTCTTCACAGCAAGGAGAGAAGAGACAAATGACATAAAATGAAACAGGAAATTCCTGATGGATCTTAAGAACTTTTTTCTCCCTGAGGACAGCCAAGTAGTGAAGCAGGTTGTGCAGAGAGGTTGTACAGCCTCCACCTTGGAGATTTTCAAGACAATCTTGTCTGATCTCATGTTTGACTCTCTTTTAAGAAAGCGGTTGTACTGGAGATGTTCTTAGGTCCTCTCCTGCCTGAATGATTCAGTGATTCAGATAATGTTTGTTGCTATGAAGTCGTATGTTTGGTTTCTGAAAAAATATGAGGTGACCCCTCAGTATTGCTGTATAAAAGGATGAAGTTCTAAGCTCCAGTGATTCACTTACTGGTCTAGCTCTCCATGAATATTGTATGTACAGGCAACATATGCCTCTTTGTTTGCTAATCACATTTATTTGTGTTACCTAGATAGTTTCTGTTTGGAACTGAAACATGTCATCCTTAGTATTTTTGTCCAATACAAACTACTTAGAAATATTTTCTAAATAACTGCATATGCAAAATACAGGAGTATTTGTGCACCTATAAATATGAGCAAGCTGAAGCCTGGTTGGGAAAGTTCAGAAGGCATTAGCAGAACAACTTTTATCCAGGAAAACAGACAAGCCTCGTGATTATTACAGGGATGCACCTAAATTCTGACTGTGATAGTTATGTTTAGATTTCATAATTGCCACATCGTAGCATGCTAAAAGTCAAGATGGTTAACTGCCGAGCAAGTCTCTTTCCTACATCGATTCTTGGGTCACTTCAATATGAATATTCACTACAATGTATTTCTGATAACGTGCATTTTGTGAAACCAAAGACACAGTGAGAACTAGGTCTGTAAGTATCTGTATAGGCAGCAGTCTAGGTTTATTAGTAGCAGATACAAGCTATCATCTGAGAACCAGAAGGATTCAAAAATTATAAATTGCATCTCAAAATCTATGAAAACTATTTTAAATTTGTAATCTTGAAAATCTGTACCACTGATACAGCCTTTGCTGTCTTCTTTGCAAGTTTGTGTTACAGACTGAGGTGAGTTTTTAGTTTCACCTCCAGCCATGACAGAAACTTTTTTTTTCCCCTCAGCATACAAGATGACAATTTTATGCAGTGTAATGCATTTCAAGAGTTGATACCTCAAAAAGACAGAAGATAAAACATTTTAAGACTTGCGGTTGAAAAATTAGGGTTAGGAGCAAATTATTGTACTTCTATTGGAACTAGGCACATTATCAACAGAGGCCATTAACAACTCCAAACCTTTCGTGCATGAAACAAAACAGAAAAAAAGGTATCCTGTGTACCTGACTGCTAGTAGGAAATGTTCTCCACACACAAACAGAAAACCTCTAAATGCATCAGTATGTGGGGCATCTGGCTTCAGCAGCAGGCACAAAGAATGTACAGCCAAAAATTGATTAAGAAAAGTGTCTATTTTTCTAACAGTAGCAATATAAACAAATATTTTAATTCTGTTAAGAAATTATGAGTGATTAAAAACATGGTAATGTTCCATTTTCAAGGTATTACTAGATACCACCAGCTGTGGCGGTATTATTTTATGCCTGTAACATTTTTCCTGTCATTTTTATTCATTGTTTTCTTTTTGTTAAACATTGACCAAGCTAAAAAAAACAAATCAGCAAATGCAACATGCAATCAGCAGAATAAAATACACAGTAAAAATCAAAATCAATGACAGGCTGAAGAGAGATTCAAGGCTGAAGAGATTCAATGCCTATCCATTAACCCAAGTTAACCTGAGAAAATCTGGCATGATCTCATAGCATATTCTGAACTATTTATTATGTTTAGATCATTCCAGCTGAGAAACAAGATACAACTCAATAGGTATGTGTATAACACTGACTGCACAAGAAGACAATCAATTTGGAGAACAAGAACCTCACCAATTCAAGGCAAATCTCACCAATCTGACTTTTTTTTGGTTGTTTTTGTCCCCTGAAGAAAACAGTTCTGCTTCTGTATCATTGAAATCAAAGTCCTACAGGCTATCTCTTTGGATTGCTACCAGGATAATGAGAGGAAGGATCTCCAGGTTCCCTTCTTATCCTGCCTTTTCAATGACACTCTCATACCTCCGTTAATGCAGTGTTAGTTCAGGAAGCACTGGTATTACTGCTGCTGTTTAGCTGTGTCTTCTCAACAAGGACTGATATATATTATAATCTCTGGCAACAACTGGACATCATTCTGTGTGTGGCACATCTCCTGTCACTTACTGAGAGTGGGACAAAAGCCAGCATAAGCAAGAACAGGATTTTTTAATAAATTCTGTGCAATGCTGTGAAGTTGCATTAAATTCAGTACACCAACACTTGTTGGCATAGAAGCAGTTTGTTGGTAGGTTCTGAGATCCAGGTGCTTTTCCTATAGCCCATCTAAATCCCCTATAAAAAGAGCATTTTCTTACTTAATACAATTCCTAATTTTAAAATAAATTGACAGATTGTTACAGAAAGCAGCAAATACAATATTAGGTGGCAAAGGGCTTTTCTTGAAAGCAAGGTTTGCAGCAGTTCCTTAAAAATGTAAGACAGTCACCTGTGGGAAAACCTATTCACAAATTTAAGGATAGGCAGTACCAGTGGTTTACTGCTGTTTTGATCTAGAGTGCCAGGTACTCCAATCATACTACTCAGGATGTCTTTATAATGGCAGATGGCTTTGTAAGTGCTCAGCGTGAGCCTGAAAAGGACTCTGAAATGTTTCATGACATTCCTTTTGTAATGCATCTTCATCTTCTTGTTCAGATAATGAGACATAAAATGGCAAGAAGGTTTGCAATGAACAGCAGGAGGCTAACTTCAGGTTGAATTTATTTACTAGATGAGACATGTAAATCCCACCTGCTTTTCATCAAGTGTGCTATTTAACGCCTAAATTACAGGATTCTTCTCTATAGCACGCTCGAGACAGTACGGAAAACAAATAATGAGTTAGGCTGGAGGCTACATCAGCCAGACTGTCGGGCTTGGCTGGTTTGCCAGGTCAGTGGCAGTAAAAGCTTTTTCCTCAGTGTTGACAGTCTCTCCTTGACCGCTTTTTCTTTTCCCCCCATGCTCTACAGGGAGAGGACAATATTTATGTCTGTTGGCACAGAAGCACATGGAACTAGTGTGAAACAAGACCCTTCCAGAGAGTCTAAAAGAATTAAAATCTATCTGTCTTTTGAAAAGGACTATTTCGTTCCCTGTGCTACTACAATTCATGTCCTGTGCTGCAGAGATTAGAGAAAGCATGCTTTTGACCCACCCCAGTCAAATCTTATGTGCATGCTTGTTGCCTCTCCTCAGAGATGGGATCACTTCATGTCAACAACACTATTCATGCACACATTTAAGCTTTTCCTGCATCAAAAGCAAGTTTGATGGGGGAGGAATAAGTGGGGTTGTGGAAAGATAGAGTGATAGAAAGTGGAAGCTTGTGCTAAATGGCTATCAAGTTAAAAATCAGAAGTCGAACTATGGAGAAAGACTTGGATATAAAAAAATCCAGCTCAAATGTTTAAAGACCCTTTAGAACATACTAATTAGTTTGGTTTGGTTTTGTGGGTTTTTGGGGGGTTAGTTGGTTGGTTGGGGTTTTTTTGTTGTGTGTTTGGTTTGGGTGATGTGCACAATAAATGCAGAAATAAAAGGAAGTGTTCAGAGTGGATCTGTATGAGTAGCACTGTCACTGTAAATAACAGTGGCGTTCTGGAAAACTTTTGCTCAAGCCAAGGAGATACCCCACACAGCCCATTTTCACTTAGAACCATAAACTTCAGGTTTGTCAACTGCAAGCAGCCTGCAGTGAAAACTGCCCATAGTCATTCTGAAGTACTGCACTTTATAATTCAGTATCACATCCAATTTAACTCAACTTGTATTTATTTCATGAGGTACACAGTTCCCCCTACAAAGAGATGACAAGAACAGCCAGCCTGAAAACCACCATTTTGTTGGCTCAAGAAGCAGCACAGCCAGATTTGTGAGACAATGTTCAAGAAGAACCTTTACTAAACTAAAGATTTTGTAATAGATTTCCAAAAGACACCCTATAAATGTTTTGTTTACGGTGAAGAAGGAGAAGGAATTACAGGGAAAATGAAGGTATTTTGATGTGCAAGAGATTAGATTCCATTACTTTCAAGGGCTGCATTCCTTCAGGTTTCTACAGCCCATGGAGGAAATTAATTTACTGATATGAAACTCCTCCCAAGGCCAAATTACTTAATCACAGCATCACAGAATGTTAGGTGTTGGAAGGGACCTCCGTTATTGAGTCCATCCTTCCTGCCACACCTGTGGGACCCCAAACAGCAGAACAGTTCCAGACAGGTTTTGAAAGTCTCCAGAGAAGGAGACTCCACAGCCTCTCCAAGCAACCTGTTCCAGTGCTCTGTTACCCTCAGTGTAAAGTGTCTCCTCAGACTGAGGTGGAACCTCCTGTATTCTACCTTGTTCCCATTGTTCCTTGTCATATCACTGGGCACCAGATCTACATTTTTATAGAGATGCTCAGAATTACTACTGTGACCAATTTTTGCCACACTTGTATGGAATTGCAGAGTTAATAAGTCCTAACATTTTTGCACAAGAGTTTCTTTGCTGATGACTCCTCCTCCTTGCCCTGGTGGGCCATCTCATTTAAACTACACTATTAGTAAAAAGTGTAGTTTAGTGTAAAAAGTGTAAAAAAAACTACATTAAAAAGGTTGGAGCAGCTGATCCCCTGTCTTCCCAGACAAGAAGCACTGTCCCCCGCCTCATTCTTACCAGCATTAGCTGTGTCAAAGAGCCCAGCACTTAAGCCTGTCTGAAACTGTAGCTTTTCAGAATCACTTGCATCCTCTGTCCTGGCACAATACACCAGGCAGGTCTATTAGCTTGGCCTCTGTGCTGCTCTCCACTCACAATGCTTCTCAGCATTTAAGGGTTACAAGTGAAATGTCTAGGTAAAATGGACCACAGATCATCCAAGAGAGACTGGTTTTAAAAACAACAACAACAATAAACTAGCAAAACCTACCAGCAAAGTCCCCAAACAAACCAAAACAACCTAACCCTCCCACCAAACAAAACCCAACCAACCAAGAAACAAAAAACACCCCACACATATTTCAGTTCTCAAGGCACAATAAGAAACTGCAAAAATGGAAAACAACAACGACAACAAATATCAGAAGAAGGAAAGACACACAATCTGCTGTCCAGACCAACAGGAGAGTTGAAAATAATTCCTATGTGTGGGAAAGGCAGCAATGTTTGCCTTTCACAGTATAAATTAAAAGAGCTTTAAAGCAAATAGAAAACTCCCTGAGATTGTCAGATGTTTGCTGGTTGCTCAGGTGCTGGTTTTAGTTTTCATTAGCATGCACACACACATACACACACAGACAAACACACAGAGACTAGTTTTACCAAATTCTAAACCTGGATGTTACAACTGTCCAGACACGAATTTGTTCCATTGCTAGACTTAGTGAGGCTTTGAAAAGTAAGTATGGAAAATGCATGGCCAGATAGTATATTTGGTCGGCAGCACATTCCCTAAGCTGTAGAATTTGTATGCATAGTATTAATGCGCAGTGCCTTAAGTCAAATGAATCAATTGTTCTAGATGCTGATAGGATTTTTATACAATCTGTACACTTTTAAAAGATTTAGTTTATTTCTGCATTATTTTACATAGCTAGCTGCAACAGCAGATCTTAACAATTATTTAAATTGTCTTCAACCTTTCTGTATATATTTGGTTGTCTAAC
>VWZI01010012.1:102496-128767 GCA_013396835.1 Psilopogon haemacephalus
TAAAACTTTTTTAAATATATGCTGGAATCAGCTAGAATTTATGCATTAAGATACTGTAGCAAAAATAGAAGGCAGTGAGAATCTTGCACAGTTTGATCACAGTTTAAAAACAGCATTTAAATTTTTATTCTTACATGCCTCAAGCCCTTCTGAATCATGCCATCTGCTTTATGCTAAATGTAAGCATACTTAGTCTCTATTTTTAAGCTGGCAGCAATTTATATTAAAAAAGTGGTCTCCTTTTTCTTGCCTAAATCACCATGTTGTCTGAATTCCAAACAAGCATTAAATACAAGTGGTTCAGGATAAGCAAGCACTAGCAGAAGGCTGCTGACTAATATGTCAAGCATTAAACTTTTTGCTTTTTGGTTGAAAACTGTGAAATGAACTTAGAGACATCACTTTAACTCAGGTCTTCTTAGAGGTATTTCAGTCATCCTTTTGCAGCATTGTCTTCAGAATTTACAAGAAAGTGAAGTCTGGGCTGGCGGCACCTCAGGAATGTTGAATCCTGCTTGTTGTCAAGATCTTCTCAGTCTTTGTACCTCTCACTGTGTTTTAGTGCTCCAAGCTCATTGCAAATGTAGGGTGTTCAAAACAAGGTAGTGTGCAGCACCTGAGGAACAGAAGAATAGAGGGCTTCATCAATACACTTGCAAAAAGCAGTTTAAGTGAAGTTAAAGCCATGTGAGAAGGAGGGATTAACAAACAGGAAAATAGCAATTAATTAATTTAAAAATATGTTAACAAATGTAGATATGATTATGGGCGACCTTGCCTGAAACCACAGTAAAGTGTCATCACAAGACTCCTTTCAAAAACTGAGGCTTGGGCACGTGTGTGTTTGTCATAGAAACAGAACAAAGATGAGGGTTTGATAGCAGGACAATAGGGATGCATATTATTAGAGTTGAAGATTTCTGCCTGATAATTTCCTTCTTCATTGAGTCATGCTGATGAGAGGAATACTAGGTTACATAATTGAGAGCAACAGAAGACCTCTCAAAGAGAACGAGCTTCAAGTGCAGCTACTCAAAATGGATTTGAAATATTTTTACCTTGAAATACTATGACTTCTTCTAAAAGTTACCATGTCTGGCCTTGGTAACAGCTTGTGGCTTAGCATTTTTTTGTGGTGTTGCTACAACAGTGCTCAGGGCAGGAGCATAATATGCAGCAGCTTCTAGAGGGAACGACTGACTTTTTTCATGGAGCAAATACAGGAGAAGACTTCCATATCTCTCATTACAGCAGTGTAGTGACTTGCTATTTATAGAATAGCAGCAAAGCAGAGATTTTAAAAAAAATTTCCTTTGAGGAGGGTCTTTAGTAGCACAGAGGACTGTGAAGATTTATACAAGTGTACAGTGGTTTGGGTTGGAAGGGACCTCTGCTGAGGAGTTGGACTAGACAACCTTTAGTAAGCAGGGATGTCCTCAACTGGGTCAAGTTGCCCAGAGCCCTGTTGAGCCTGATTCTGAATATCTCCAGGGATGGGGCCTCAACCACCAACCTGGGCAACATGTTCCAGTGTTCCACTACCCTTACGGTAAATAACTTGTTCTTAACATCCTGTCTCAATCTACTCTTCTATAATTTGGAACTATTGCCCCTCATCCTATCACTACAGTCCTTTGTAAACAGTCTTTCTCCATCCTTCTAGCCCCGCTGCGGGTACCGGGAGGTTACTAGGTCTCACTGGAGCCTTCTCATCTTCAGGCTGAACAATCTTAGCTCCCTGAGCATAGGTGTTCCAGACCCCGATAATTTTTGTGGCCCTCTGTAAAGGGTTAAGCCACCTGGGAGCCCCCTGCCTTGTCCCAGAGGTGGTCTGGCCCCGTGCCTCCCAGGTGGCATGGTTGAACACTCCCANGACCCAGAACTGCTCAGCTGTGTTTTGCAACCTGCTTCTGTTCTTTAGCACCAGCAACTACGGGACCGCGACTTTCCTTTTCGGACTAAAACCCTGCCACGGTGGTATCCCTTCTCCCTTCTCCCTTACCCCCTCCTCTTCCCGGGTTTTTCTGTATCCCTTTCCCCCCCGCCCCGGCTTCCTGTGAGAAGCAGAAACTCCTCTTCTCCCTGTATTTCATTGTTTAAAGGCATTATTCCCCATTCTCACTTCCAAACCGCTTTGAGTTTTCTTTTGGGCTTTTAGCTCAGGGTAGCTGGGTGTAAACCAATACACCCTCTTCTGGTCCTGCTTCATCAGGTCCGTGTCTTTCCTGTGTTGAGTACTCCAGAGCTGGATACAGTATTCCAGGTGAGTTCTTAATCAGGATCTGCCGGCCACAAATCTTTTGGTGCAGCCCAGTGTATGACTGACCTCTTGGGCTACAAGAACGCTGTCTGCTCTTCTCCAGCTTCTCAGTTTAAAGTCCACCTCATCAAGTTGGCTCTTCTGCTGCCAAAGAATCTTTTTCCTCTTACAAATAGGTAAATCCCATTCCTCCCTAATATGTTATAGTCCTTTTAAAAACATCTCCTTGTCATAAAAGTAAAAACCCTCATGATAGCACCAGCTGTGAAAACAGAAATTGATTTACATTATACCTCTGTTTCTGACTGCTCTCTTTTTTCTCTATCTGGTAAATTGCAGTAAAAGATATCTTGAGCACTGAAGTTTTCCCTTTCACCCCTGAAGCTTCCTTGATTCTGCCTAGGTTCCAGTTTGTGGTGTTATGCATGCCCCCATGGATATCACCAGGATCCCCCATATCCCCAGTAGCAGTGTGGATAAGTTCTGGCACTTTCTTAGCAGCACCTCAAACCTTAGCTCCCAGAAGGCAGTAGACGTAACTCCATGTCAGGCTGGCAGATGGGCACCTCAGTGGACCTTAACAGAGTCACACACTACACTCATCAGTTCCTTTTGTGGTATCCACTGTGTGCTCCTGGTACAGTTTCTCTTTGCAGACCTTGCTTGTGGTTGTCTACAGCTGTTAAAGCTTCTTCTCTGTTTTTAGTGTAATGCTGGAGGGTGGGGGCTGAAGCAGGGAGTGAAGCAGAGTTATGGTTTTGAGGATCAACGGAGTCCAGGGTGCCTCCTTCATCAGGGAGTAGCATGGTTATTGAAACCACATACCCACACTCGTCTTAGCCCTTCTAACGGTGTGCAGCCCTTTAACTGTTTCCTGCAGCATGGCCACCTGATGGAACAGATCACCAACCTACACATGCCTTATGCAGCTACATATGATTTCTCCAGGAGAAAGGCCTAGGCTCTTACTGAAACCTACAGTCTGTGCTGTTTAGTTGTTCGAGTTCTCTATGGGGGAGATATGTCAGAGGCTTGTTCCACAGGAATGCAGTTTTTTAGCTCTGAAGCAGGTTCCCACAGTTTTGGCTGACACCTAGAGTAATTTCCTAGGCTGTGGTCCTACAAGCAAGGTTCAGGGCCCTCTGTGCATGCAAACAGCTGCACCGCTCCCTGTTTCCTGCCTTATTTGGGTGCTGCCCAGGGCCATTCATGGAATCACAGGGGTTGGAAAGGACCTCCAGAAATCATGGAGTCCAACTCTCCTGCAAAGCAGGACCTCTTAGGGCAGGTCACACAGAAATGTGCCCAGGTGGGTTTTGAAGATCTTTCTAGAGGAGACTTCACAGCATTTCTGGGCAGCCTCTTTTGGTGCTCCAGCACCCTCACAGTAAAAAAGTTTTATCTCATTTTGAGGTGGAGTTTCTTGTGATGGAGTTTACATCCATTGCCCTTCATCTTATCACTGGGTATCACTCAGAAGGGACTGGCTTTGTCCTCCTGACAGCCACCCTTCAAATATTGGTAGACATTGATGAGGTCCCCTCTCAGCCTTCTCTTCTCCAGACTAAATAGCCTCAGGTCTTTCAGTCTTTCCCTGTAAGAGTGAAGCTCCAGTCCCCTAATCATCCTTGTAGCCCTCCTTTGAACTCTGTCCAGTAGTTCCCTATCCCTCTTGAACTGGGGAGCCCAGAACTGCACACAGTGTTCCAAACAGGATCTAACTAGGGCTGAGTAGAGGGAGAGGAGAACCTCCCTCAACCTGCTGGACACACTCTTCTTAATGCACCTGTGTATACTATTGAGCTTCTTGGCCATGGATAACTTTACCAGCCAGGACTCCAAGGTCCTTCTCTCTAGCAGGTCAGCCCCTAACCTGGGGCATGGTTTTATTCCTGACCTGGTGCAGGACTTTATACTTCCTGTAGTTGAACTTCGTTAGGTTTGTCTTTGCCCAGCTGTCCAGGTCTCACTGAAAGGCAGCACATCTTGATTATGTCTCCTCCCAGTTTTGTATCATAGGCAACCTTGCTGAAGGTACACTCCTATCCCCTCACCCATGTTGTTGAGGAAGATGTTGAATAAGACTGAATTCTGTACTGACCCCTAGGGACCACCACCAGCTACAAGTCTCCAACTGCACTCTGTCTGCACTGTTGATCATGACCCTCTGGGCTCTGTTGTTTAGCCAGTTCTCAGTCCACCTCACTGCCAACTCTTCTAAGCCACACTTCTGAGATTTCCCATAAGAATGTTATGGGAGACAATGTCAGAAGCCTTACTAAAGTCAAGAAAGACAACATCCAGTGCTCTTCCTGCTTCTACCCATTCAGTCATGCCGTTGTAGAAGCCTATTAGATTAGTCAAGCATGATTTCCTCTTGGTGAGTCCATGCTAGTTACTCCTGAAAACTGAATGTGCTTGGAGACACCTCTAGAGTGAGCTGCTCCATCACCTTTACAGAGCTGGAGGTGAGGCAGACTGCTCTCTAGTTTCTTGGGTCCATCTCTTACCTTTTTTAAAGACCGTAATGACACCAGCTTTCCTCCAGATCTTGGGGTCCTCTCCCATTCTCTCTCAAAGATGGTGGAGAGTGGTAGAGCAACATCTGCCCACTCTCTCTGCACTTGTGGGTGCGTCTTACCAGAGCTTATGCATTTGTGTATGTTCACTGTATTCAAATGATATCTAACCAAATCCTCCCAGATGAGTGGAGAGTCCTTCTCCTTTCAGGCTTAATTCCAGAGTTTGGGATTCCTGAGGGCTGGTCTGAGCACTAAAGATTGAAGGAAAGGCAGCATTCAGTAACTCCACCTTTTCTGCATCCTCTTACACAAAGGCTCCTTCCTCATTCAGCAGTGGGCCTAGGAATTGCTCTTGGCAAAACCCATACAGCAAGAGCTTTGTGTAAGCACAGCACCTTTGACACGTTTTTATTTAGAAAACTACTTGTAAATGAGAAAAACAGCAGCTACTTTAGACGTTTTTCTAAATTCCCTCTGTCACTGTTAATTCCCAATCCCTTCTCTGGTATACAAGGCTCCTTTGGGATGGTGATGTACAAAGCAAATGAAGGCTGTGTTCTTATGTCCAGACAGTTGGATTGTGCTTCTCCTTTCTAGCACTGTGGTCATAGTCAGAGTAAGGGTAGTGTGTGAATGTAAGGCCATCAGTACATTAAAACGAAAGACTGTCTGTGTAGTTTGAACAAAAGGTTGTGTTTTTTTTTGTAGAAGCACAAGTGCAAGCTTAGTGGTTGTCTCATTCTTACCTGTGTAAAATTTGTATTAGTTTGAATTCATTGGCATGAGAAATTAGTCCCTGTGAGTATATTACTCAGTTGTTACTATTGATTTGTACATTCAATGACTGCTTTTTAAATCCAGAAACTGGTAAGCTTACCTTTTTTTCGGGAAAAAAACCCCAATGCAACAAGCAAAAACCCCCACCAAAACCAAATGATCATGTACCTTGTTTATAATTCCACAGCTGTCTTGGGAAGGGGTAGAATCTAGATTGAGATAGAAAACTGTGTTATGAAATGTGCTAATGTATATGATAGCTGAAGGAAGCTCTTTCACATTGTAAAATGAGAAAAGAATAAACTAAGCCTATTTATTTGCAGCCTTCCAGATGGTTGCAAAGTTTTGAAGATTAGTATGTTCATCACAGTGTCTTACTGTAGTGAAACTTAGTTCCATAAGGTAAGCGTTGGGCCACAGAAGTCAAGTCAATCTCTCTAATATTTTTCTGTCATTCTTACCAGGTTTCCAGAATAAAAATAGGGTTGCAATCCTGGCAGAACTAGACAAGGAGAAGAAAAAGTTACTTATGCAAAACCAGTCTTCCACAAATCACCCTGGAGCCAGGTATTTCGTATTCTTAGACCTGTTTGGACATCACTGATTACATCAAAGATTAAAAAATACCAAGTGAGCAGTAGATGTACATAAAACCAGAATTGTTTTTTTGACCATCCTCAGGACCAGTCAGTGAGACCTTGTACTTTAGGAGCATTTTAGTATTGAAAACCGTTTGCTGACCCTGAATTTGGCTTACATAATTTCTATTTGAGGAGAAATAATTACTCTTACTCAAGTGTATTAAAGTCTACCTCAAAGAAGCAGGGAGCAGGCACTAAGAAAGCATTTAATTATTAAGCTAAAATGCCTTAAGGAAGGGAAGTAGCAGACCATTAGACACCAGGTGTGTTTAGAGTAGAACAGTTAGAGCAGGGAATGAGTTATTCCTGAAACTCCCTGTGTGCAAGACAAAGCCAGTTTGTTCCTGTAGATCTTTTTGTAATGGATGCAATGATGTAAGGTTCCACACCACAAGGTTAAGAATCTACTCTGAGTTTAAGAACTGTCAGTCAACTTTCTCCCCTTTCATACAAAAAAAAAAAAAATTAGATTTTTGTCATAAATCACTAAACAGAAAATCACAAGCTAAGTTATGTGGAGAAATTAAAGGTTTGAACTTGAGTGAGTACAGTACTGCATGTGCTACATGCAGTATCTCTACGAGAGAATACTTTCAATATAGTTGAGTCCTGCCTATGATTTTGTAAGGAGATTATACATCACCTTTAATTCCTTCCTGCTGTGGAAAAGCATGCACTGTTTTTGAAGTCATCTGAGTTACATCTTTCAATAACTGTGTACAGTTATTACTGGGCAAAGTTACTGATTAGAAAAGAAAATACAGATACACTGTTATGTACAACTCCTGGTAACAGTGTTTCCATACTTTGTCTCAGTCCTGGCATCGTTTCCAGGGGTATTTTCTCTTTTCTTGAAGGAGAAGTAAGACTCTATGCTAGTGAGCAGAGTTAGAACATAATAATTTTTTTTATTATGCTGAGGAGCTGACACAGCAGCAGTCAAACTCTTTGCTTTTGCATGGTGGGCTGATGTGTAGCTTTTTAGAAGCTGGCAATTCTGTGGCAAGAATGTTGTGCCAAAGGTTTTAGACTACAGAGTTGTCAGAAATGAAACCACAGAAATTCTGCAGACTTGGCAGAAGAGATCTTTATTTAGCTAGAGAACAGCAGTGGTTTGGCCAGCATAAGGGTGAATAAGTTAACTGATTTCTGGCCTTGGCATAGGGAAACTCTACCCAAGAACAGAACACCTCTCTTGAAAAGTGTCCATCTGTGGTGAAGCCTTAAGGTTATCTACAGAAGCCATATTGAGAAATTAGAGAGCATAGAACTAAATACAGAGTAATTACCTTGAAAATAATTTTAAAATACATAATTTAAATAAGATTTGAGTAGTGCTTTTCTGCAGCCACAAAGCTTAATATTTGTAAATAAATTTGGAAGATTGTTGCTTAGTTTTCATTATGAATTCAGGCACAGATTTGACCAAAGATCTTTCCATGAGCATTGCTGCTTTTGAAAAAATTATTTACTAAATCAGCCACTGACAATGGAGCTGCTGGGAAAGGTTAGCCAAAGAGTTTGTTTGCATCCCTTGTGGTCCTTCAGACTTTTGGTTCAGTGACTGAAGAGAGATGGGCTTTCACTACCAGGCTGGAGCCAGTTTCAGAGGTAGCTGTGAATTGCCTTGCGTTACAGCTCATCACTGATTTTTATCTGAAGTATGGCTGATCACATTACTTACACAGGCAGGGAACAAAACAGTCTCTTTTGTATTCTTTTTTGTTTAGAAGGTGGAAAAGTATTAAGATATGAAAGCCAAGAAATTCTATTTAGAAGTCTTAGTTTGAAACTAGTGTATGCTGCAGTGAAGTGGATAATCAAAGGCAATACTAGGTCCTCTACAGTATGATCAGAGGAACATTATTTTAGTTACATCAGAAGGAAGCTCCTTTAGCATAAGCAGTGATCTGCTGCCCACTTGCCGAAGGTCTGGTGTCACACCAAAGACTGCAGAGTTTTGTTTATTGTGGTCTTTTAAAGCAGTCAGTGAGTGACTGCGTAATGGAATTGCTGATGCTGTGTAATACCGCACCCCAGTGGTTCCACTGACTTCAGTGGGGCTCCATCCATGTCTGAAATCCACAACAGGATTCAGGACTGAGTGTCTTCTGGGTTTAGTTTGGTATCAGTTTCTTATATTAGATCAAATTATACAGCTATGGTTGCTTCTTTTTCATTTTTTCCTCTTACATTAACAATATAGTAATTCCAAACAATAGTTAACAATTCTCAAGCTGTGAGCCAAATAAATAATGATCTGTGGCAGTGATGGAAGCTGTGGCTACAATGGCAAGGACACCTTTTTTCTGTGATGTGTATCATACCATGTTGGGTTTTTTTACAGCATTGCACTTGCAAGGTCACCACTGAACAAGGATTTCCGTGATCATGCTGAGCAACAGCACATCGCAGCACAGCAGAAGGCTGCACTGCAGGTAAGCTGGTGTAGTCAGGTTGTTTAGCTTGGCTATGTTTCGGATGTGCAGCCCTTCAGAGAGCAGTCGTGCACCTAAAGAAATCCCTGTTTGAGGTTAAGTTTCATACATTTCTGTATTTGTCACAAATGAAGCTGCTTCTTACATTATGATGGAAGCTTCACTGTCAGCTGATTCTCCCTCGATAAAGTGTTAATAATGAAGCCTACAGTGTTGTCAAGAGCTGTTTTCATCATACTTCTGAATCTCTCCTGAAGTGTACATAGGACTGGCCCAGGCTTTTCTTAGCTGAATGTGATTAGATGGCAAGAAAATACAAAGATTTGGAGGGATTATTTGTACGTTTGTAGGCTTCTCTTTGCTCTGTTTTGCTCATTTCAGGGGAAGTTAAGTTCAGTGTGGAAGTTAGGAATTGAGCAGTAAAGCCACCTGCCTTCCTGGCACTCAAGGCAGCATGATTCCACAGAGAGTACAGGAATGGGAAAAACATTGAGATGCAAACTAGCAGCTCTGTTTACTTACCCTGTGCATTGCTGTGTTTCTGCTACCCAGTAAAGGCCCTCAGATTGCTTCTCCTGAAATTGATAGGAACCAAAGTGAGTTATGGGTGGTGTCTTGTGTTGAGGACAGAACATGAAAGGATCCTTTAGAGGTTTCTTCTCTAGTACCTTGCTCAGAGTATGACTAACAGCAGTGCTGTATCACATTGTTCAGGTGTAGTGGATCAAACAGCCTTTTCCCCCTGCAACACAGAACTGAGGGAAAAGTAACACACAAAACAAACCCTCCAGGTTGAGATAGAATTGACATAAGCTCTACTGAGGAAAACAGTAAGAAAATACAGTGCTCGATTACCTTAGTCTATTTGCAGGAAAAGCAAAATGCAGAAAACAAGAGCATAAAGCAGAAGCTAGTGAGCTGATACTGGCACAGGCTAGTTCTCTGGTGCTGCTGTCATGACTGATGGTCTGCCTGTAGGCCCAGAGACCTTCTTGTGCCTCAGAGCACTCTGAACACTGCTGAGAAGGGCTTGATAGTCATGAGCCGAGCCCCAGCACACCACAGTGATTTCTGTCTCTTGAGAACTTCCCAGCTGACAACAGAGTTACTCCAAACATTTCACCAGCTTGTGTGGATTTTCTACTTGCTCAGAGGTGAAATTCCAGCTTACCAGAGGGGACCATAAGCCTATTTTTTTTGCCTATGTTCTCTCACACACCCTGCCATTCATAATTATCCAGTCCCAGGGCAAATCTCTCAGTAGTATTCTTGGGAGAATCCCTTATTGCTCTGAAAGAAGCCTGTCCCATCAATTGTGTGAAATCAAACCAAGTGGCTAAAAGGGCCAGTGGAATAGATGTATGATGATATGCCAGTAACCAGCACAGCAGCAGTGGCAAGCTTTAAGCCATTCCCCTGAGACCAGGACCCCAGCAAACTGTTCCCAGCTGCTCCTGGAAAGCAGTTGCATCAAGCATAGTAAACATACCATGGAAGAAGATAAGTACATAGAACTCTTTCAACAAGCCTCAAGCCTTGATTGAATCATGTCATTACCTTGACTCTCATTATCTTAGCTGCCTGCTGAAAAAGAAAGTCACCTGCATTACTGAAGACAGCTGCTTTTGTGTCCTGCATTTGGCATCAAAAAATCTAATGGCTGAAACCACCTTTTTCCCTACAACATGAAAGTCAGGGAAAGTAACACACAAAAACACCCAGCCAGGCTGAGGGGAAGAGTTCAGATAAAAAGCTTAACTGAGAAGAAATGAGATAACACAATCCACAATTGCTTTAGCCTGTTTGCAGAGAAAGTGCAGCAAAATGCAGAGGCCAGGGCGCTGACTCCCACCCTTCCCTGTCCCATCACCATCTCAGTGAAACAGACTCACACCAAACCCAGAATGCAAAACCAGCAATCAGAACAGGAAACCTTTCCTGTTACAATGTGAAGTTCAAGC
This sequence comes from Psilopogon haemacephalus, assembly GCA_013396835.1. Taxonomy (NCBI): domain Eukaryota; kingdom Metazoa; phylum Chordata; class Aves; order Piciformes; family Megalaimidae; genus Psilopogon; species Psilopogon haemacephalus. The sequence goes on from VWZI01010012.1 coordinate 113,096, forward strand.
TCAATGATACTTTGTGCCAGCCAACACTTTGATTTTGAAGCTGGCATGATGTGAGCATGGTCTGAACACCAGCCGATTCAACACAACCCATGACGTCAGGTCAAGTTTTGAAGCTCTCCAGGCAGAGACTTCTCACAACTGTTTTTATCTCTGGGTCAGGGTTGAAAGGGACCACAAGGATCATCTAGTTCCAAACCCCCTGCCATAGGCAGGGACACCCTACCCTAGATTAGGCTGCCCACAGCCTCATCCAGCCTGGCTGCAAACACCTCCAGGGAAGCGGCCCCAACTACCTCCCTGGGCAACCCATTCCAGGGTCTCACCACTCTCATGGTGAAGAACTTCCTCCTCACATCCAATCTGAATCTCCCCACCTCCAGCTTTGCAGCATTCCCCCTAGTCCTGATACCCTAAAAAGTCCCTCCCCAGCTCTTTTGTAGGCCCCCTTCAGGTACTGGAAGGCCACAAGAAGGTCACCTGGGAGCCTCCTCTTCTCCAGACTTAACAGCCCCAACTCTTACAGTCCTCATAGGAGAGGTGCTCCAGCCCTCTGATCATCCTTGTGGCCCTTCTCTGGACACACTCCAGCATGTCCACATCTCTCTTGTAATAGCGGCTCCAGAACTGGATGCAGTACTCCAGGTGGGGTCTCACCAGGACGGAGTAGAGGGTGAGAATCACCTCCCTTGACTCCTGTCACTGAGTATCTGAAACAACATAGTATCTCTCATCAGCTTTCTCTTAGAAAAGCTCAATCCTCTCACTAGCTCTTGGATGCTGAGAGCTCCAGCCCATCCCACAGCCTCTGTGTCTGCATTGCACTCCCTCCAGTTTGTGTCTCAGACCAAACACAGATCACAAATGCAGTTTGGTGGATACCTTGCCTTGGCCTGCTGCTGTGCTGTGATTGATGAAGCAGACTATGCTGGTAGCCTGTATCACTGCAAGGGCAAGCTGCTGACTCAGGCCGAATTTGGTATCCACCAAGGATTTTCCCTAGTGGTGGCAGGGAGGAACATGAAGGCCATGTCACCTGTCATGCAGCATCAGGTTTTGTGGCACTATTGATGCACAGTTCTGGTTGTTTTATGTAGCAGCTGTCACAAATCAAGACCTGTAGATTGGTTCTAGATGGAAGTGAAAGTGTAGGGTCTGGGCAGAGAGTGATCAGGAGTTCATTCACCACTCTCCTTACCACCATGGGATTTGCTGAAAAAGGAACAGCAGAGAATGGCCAAATTAGTTCTTTTGATGGACTCTGTTCTGATCTAAAATACTGCTTTTGAATTTGACTATCACAGTTCAGGAGCAGACTGAGACAAGTAAGTAATACTGCAGAAGCTATAATATCTTAAATTATCAGTGCTGCAGGGAATTATCCTTTAACAATTTTTTTTTTTTTTCTCTTTGCAGCATGCACATGCACATTCCTCAGGATACTTCATAACTCAAGACTCTGCATTTGGAAATCTTATTCTTCCTGTCTTGCCTCGACTTGAGGCAGAATGAGAAATGTTTCTCAGAACTGCAAGGACTGATTTTCGTCCATCGCAGGAACTGCGTGGAGATACAATTTCTTTACTTATCCTAAAACCTACTTTATTTCCAGATTTTTTAATGCTTGCTTTTATGGGAGTGTGGACTCCAAATGATGAAGAACTAATGCTGTTGAAGATCAGTTTTCATCCCCTATTGTGTTCCTCTGTCAGGTCAAAGTCAGGCATAAGACTTCCTGGTGTGTGAGGTGCATAGAGCTTGCTCTTCCGTGTTTCTGTGCTTCCTTTTAAATAAATGTCCGTGCAGGATTCATCAAGAAGTGCACACTCTGTCAGCATTTGTATTTGTTTTTATTGTGTATAGGTGCTGTAATGAAAGACAGGAGTTATCTTTTTCCATCAAAACAGATAGAATTTATCAAACCCACCAGTCAGTCTTCCTCCTCCCCAGTGCATGCAGGCACATTACTGGTGCTGTTGTAATATCTCTCTCAAGTCTTTACATATAGTGTGCCTGCTTTTGTAAAACATGCTGTTGAAATGGGGAGAAAGAGTTGTTTTGAACAGATTAAGAAACAGAAGTCTTCTAAGTTCTGTTGATATTTCAGATGGAAAATGTTGTCTGCAAGGACAATTTAGTTTGAAAGGTCATGCTTTCTAATTATGCCTTTTTCAATATTTAATATGTTTCTTTCTTGTTTGCCTTTTTTTTTTTTTTCCTTGCTCCTTTTATTTGTGGTAACCAATTCCAGCTCCATGCTAAAAAATGTTCTAATGGAATCTGTGGTAACCACTTACTAGTGCCATGCTAAAAGATCTGTTGATCTTAAGGATTGTTGTTACGCTACAGGATAATGTGACTTAGAGTGAAAAGTAGACCTTATATAGATGTTCTTGCATCTCCAGAACTTCACTAATCTCATTGTACTAGTACACTGATTGTTCTGCCTATGGAGGCAAGTTTTAGAGAACAAAAAGAGCAAGAGAATTTAATTGAGAATCCAGTTTCAGAAAGCATCAGTTAAATTGATGTCCGTCTGAAGCAACAGTGTCCTTTGCAGAAGCTTATCTGTCCCATGAAGTTTCCAGGGTTGTAATCTACAGACTTCCTTAATGACATTCATTGTATCCTATTTCCATCTGCAGTGGACTGTCTGGACCTAGTAAGCACCACGGAACTGTAAGCATTGTTAACAGCCTCCTTTCTGAGGAGTTCAGAGCAAAGGCTGAGAAATGTGTGCAGGTATGAGGAAAAGGCTACCACTTCCATGTAGCTCAGATGAGTGCAGACCTTTTCAGAAGCCGTAGGTTAGCCTACTGAAACATCTTCAAGAAGGAGAATCCTGTGGACGAGACCCAATAGAGCTTAAAGATGTGCAACTGTTAACATGGACTATTCATACTGTGTGCTTTCTTGAGAGGTCTGTTGTGGTGAGTCATGGGAATGATGATGGTTTGTGGGGGCAATGGAGAAAGCAGTACTGTCATTTCTGTTTTCAGTAGTTGGCTGTGCGTAGTCCTGAGAGTAACTTCAATATGAAGCTGTCCTGACTAATCTGTAGTGTGAACTGAGTACCTTACATACTTTGAAGAAAAAAATCTTCAAGTGTCTCTGCGTACAAGAGGCAGTTCGGAATCCGTTCACACTTGGAAACATGTAACAGCAAAAAAAAAGAAACCAGATATAGGGAGAAGTTTGGATATTAGGTTCTAGTTGAATTTAAGACGTAGGCTGGACATTTTAACTGTGCTTTAGGTGTAGAGGCAAGTGGCAAAAGAATGTCAGCTTTCTCTAGAGACAGACTCTCTGTGCTAACAAATTGAGCTATAGAATCTCAGTGCATATGATCCAGGCAGTGAAGCAGTAAAGAGTCTTCTCCTTAGGAAAGCTGTAGTTGCTCTGCAGGAGGAGTTAAACTTGAGTACTGGAAGATCAGCTTTTGAAAATCCAAGGCTTGAGTTCAAAGTTGGAGATACTCAAAAGAGAGGGGAAAATTCTCACTGCTGTTGTAATGTTTTTTAAGTTAGAATGCCTCAAATTATTCTGTGTAGTCAAGAGGAACTTGGTGATAAGTGTAGTTACAATTAATCATGGAAACCCCTTTCTTAGAAACCACAGACTAGCAATTAGTTTTAGATGCATCAATTTGTCTTGCCACTTTTCCCACTCTTTTCTGTTATTAATCAGTATTAAAACCATTGATTTATCTCTGTACAGTAGTGTCATCAAAATCTTTTCTTCTGTTGGAAGTTCATGTTCAAATTCTAATCATGAGTTAGAATATATCTGAAATAGGATGTGTCTGGGATGTCTTGCTTCTGGCAGTAACCATTAACTGAATCACATAAAAGTAGAATGCTTGTAATCTAGTGCTGACCTTGTGTGCCAAAAAGTATATTAACACATACAATTGCTCAAGATAATTTTATTTCCTTTCCTACAGTATTAATCAGCCACTTCACTCTATACAGGTTCAGAGTCTGTATGACAGCTGTATGGGGGGGGGTGGGAGCAGGTCACAGTACTGGGTAGGTCTTACACTGAGCAGATCAGGTAAATGGGAGATGGGCTCACACACAACGAGGTCAGTCTTTGTAAGTGATGGCAGTCATAATCTGTCAAGAACAGATGGGACAAAGAAGTCAGAAATCCTGAACTCTCACTGAAAGAACTGAAGCACAGTTTCTTTCATAGCTCTGTGCTGTTTTACTTCCCCTAGACAAAGTTTCTCTCCACACCCTTATTTTCCAAACTTACCATCTCACCACCACTGTAGGCCTTGGAAAAAACAGAATCAATGAATGTTTTGGCTCAAAAGTGACCTTTCAGTGTCATCTAGTCCAAGCCTGACATGAAGAACCACATATCATAGAAGAGAATCAGAGTGGTTTAGGTTGGAAGGGACCTCAAAGATCATCCACTTCCAACACCCTGCCATAGGCAGGTACACCTCCCACTAGAACAGGTTGCTCAAGGCCTCATCCAAATTGGCCTTGAACACCTTCAGGGAGCAGCCACAACCTCCCTGGGCAACATGTTCTGGTATCTCACCACCCTCACTGTCAAGAACTTCTTTCTAGCACCCATTTTAAAGCTCCCCTCTCCCAATTTAAACCCATTATCCCTTGTCCTGTCATTACAAGACCTTGTGAATAGCCCCTCCCCAGCCCTCCTGTAGGCCCCTTTCAGATACTGGAAGGCTACTTCAAGGCCTCCTTGAAGCCTTCTCCAAGCTGAAGAGCCCCAACTCTCAGCCTGTCCTCATGGCAGAGGTGCTCCAGCCCTCTGATCATCTTTGTGGTCCTCCTCTGGACTGGCTCCAACAGTTCCATGTCCTTGTGTTGGGGGCTCCAGAACTGCACACAGTACTCCAGGTGGGGTCTGACAAGAGCAGAGTAAAGTGGGAGAATCACCTCCCTTGCCCTGCTGGCCACGCTGCTCTTGATGCAGCCCAGCACACAGTTGCTGTCTGGGCTGTGTGTGCACATTGCTGGCTCATGTTAAGCTTTTCGTCAACCCAGACCCCCAGGTCCTTTTCCTCAGGGCTGCTCTCAGCCATTCACCACCCAGCCTGTGGGATTGAGCCCACCCAGGTGCAGTACCTTACACTTGGCCTTGTTGAATGTCATGTTAGCCTGGGCCCATCTCTCCAGCCTGTCCAGGTCCCTCTGCATGGATCCCTGCCCTCTAGCAGGTTGACTGTGCCACATAGCTTGGTGTCATCTGCAAACTTGCTGAGGGTGCACTCAATTCCTCTGTCCATGTCACTGACAAAGATGTTAACCAGCACTGGTCCCAGCACTGATCACTGAGGGATGCCACTTGTCACCGGTCTCCAGGTGGACATTGTGCCATTGATCATCATTCTCTGCGTGCAACCATCCAGGCAATTCCTTATCCAGCAGTGCTCTACCCATTGAGTCCATGTTTTTCCAGTTTGGTGACCAGGATGTCATATGGTTTCCTACCACTATAGTTTTAATCTATATTGTTGATTAGTATTTTCATTCTCCTGGTCTCTAAGAAGCACTGATACAAAGCTAATCAGTAGTTCCTAATGTTTGCACTTTCTGTCGGAACACAGGCTGCCCTCTGAAACTGATTGTTGGAAAGAACTTGCATCTCCTGATTTCATTTGCTGGAAACTTCATCTTGCTTGATTTGATGTGTTGATGTGTTCAGTCAGTTAAAATAGCTGAATGCTACTTCTGCCTTCATATGCAGTCAGCACAGGGCAAGCCAGCTATGATTTAGAAGCCATGTGGTACCACTGTCTACACTGATGAGGAGTCCTGCCTAAGCTGGACACTTTAGATGATTCTTAAAGGTGTCACTTAAAGGCTGGAAGTCATTTATCTTCTTGCACCACAGCAGCAAGGTCAGTGCTTTGACCCTAACCATGCAGAAAAGAGGCCAGGATTTTCCCTTCTTTAGAAGGCAGGCCTGAACTGGTGAAAGGAAATGCAAGCAACTCTGTCTTGGAACGCACAACATTTTGTGGCTTGACTTGCCATTTTGCTTGCAGTGTGTGGTGGTTTGGCAGTTCCCCATCCCCCCACACTTCTGAAATAACCCAGGCTAGACTCAGTTGTCTGGAAGTTAAAAAAATGAAGCTTTATATTTACAGCTTTGCACAATATACAAGCAGGTATTTACAATATATTACAGATATATACAGTAAAAAAGTAATACAGAAACACCACACCCCTCTCAGAGATCAAAGTCCCCAGAGATCAAGTCCCCTACCACCTCCCCCCCCACCAATACCCAATCCCACTATCTGTCTTATGTGCCAGGTAAGCGAGGAAGATCCGCCAGGGGGGTTAAGAAGTTGGAAACTGGTTAGTAGAGTTACACAGATCCAGCTAGAAAGCAGGGAGAGAGAGATGCAGCTAGAGTGGTTCAAACAGCTCACACTGTCTTATCTACATTATGGTTCTTATTCATTTCAGCAAACCTGTGAGTGAAGGAAGCACCATGAATATTTTCCTTTCTCAGCCTACAACCTAATTTCTCATTAAAATCCTCCAAGTGGCCTCCAACCGGCACACAGTGCTTAGGGACAGAGCACAAGGACTGAAGGCAAGCTACGATTCTTTGCGTGGCATGCGGTCACACATGCCAAAAGGCAATGACTATCTCCACACATGCTCTGTGAAAACAGGGCTTGGTGTATTCACCAGGAGGAAAAGTTGCTAAGAACAGCTGTCTTAATGCAGGTGAGGTCTTTTCACCTTATGTCTGGTTAAAGTGTATCAAAATGAGGAAGATGACTCCAGTTGGGTCAAAATTATGACACTGATGATTTCTCATCAGTCCAGCTCAAAAATCAGGTTTTCCTGAAGGACCAGGCTTGTTCACTGCACTGTGGACTTCAGCTGAAACCAAAGCTAATTCCAGTGTTCTAGGGAACAGATGGTAACCTAAAAGAAATGTGACTCCTAAGGGGAAAGCTAAGACAAGGCAGCTTTCTGCTGGGTGGTCTGTTTAGAGATGCCTCTGATGGAAGAGGTGGAGAGAGAGGGAAGGATTGTCTGCACCCAGCTGGAAAAGCCTGCCTACAGGAGCTTTATGTGCTTGATTTATGTTTTGCTAACACACAGGGAAAATCATAGCATCTGCTAGTGACACTCCTGTCTCTAGAAAGGCGGGTAATCAGCATGTCTTGAAACACTGCTGGAGGCTGTAGGGAAATCTCTTCATGCAAAGCAGAACTTTCTGTAGTGAACAGTGAGTTTGAAGACTAGTTGGTGAAGTGGATTTCATGAGCTGTGGGGTTAAAAGCTTGCTCCAGTGAGTTTTTACAGCTGTCAGAACCACAGAACTTGCCCCAACTTTTTTTTTTTTACAAGGACAGCACTTTGTTTCCTTGTTCTTGCCCTTGGTAGAAGGAATCAAGTGACATACCTTCCTGAAGAGAAGATCCTTCCTTGCATATGGGTTTACTGAGTGGAGAAAATTTGTTTAGTGTGGTGGAGCATTATGGAGAAACAAAACTATTGATATGGAAATGGCTTTTCTCCTCTGTTACTCTGCCAGGTTCCTTCAGGCACTGAGTTATGAAAGGTGGTGGCACAGTTCTGAACCTGTTCTCATGAGGACCTCTAACCTGGATGCTTTACTATCAGTGGAGGCTACTATTGGCCTGCTGGTTTTGTAGTTTGTGTCTGGACGTTGTTCAGAGTCTGCCCAAGTTTTGCCCCAAGAGTTATTAATTTAAAAGTGTAAATCACAAGCTTACACACCACCTTGTCCTGGAAGGCTAATAGGCCTATTAGATATCCTGGCTTGCCTCACCCTTCTGGTGATGGGGGAAGCAAAGGTGGACGGAGTCGCCTCCCAAAGTGATAAATAGGTACCCACAGGTGTTTAGGTAATTGTTAGTGTCTTGCCTAAGTAAGGGTAAGCAAGCCCTGGGGTCGCCTGATGTGGTCAACTTTGCAGACACCATTCTAATTGGTGAATCTCTGTGGCCAAAGAAGCCATTACACTAAAGCAAATAATATAAATTGAGCCATGGTGCAAGCAGTTGTGTTGCGCTGTGCTGCCTGTGTCTTACTGTTCTGTCTCGGTGTGTGCTTGGCTTGGACAACGTGGTCTGCTCTGCCACATGCTTCAGGCCAGCTTAGCTCTGATACTTGGGCTTGAACTACCTGGAAACTTAAGTGCTTGAAGTTTCCCAGGAGAAGGCATTAACTGCTTGACAATGTGATGAGAAGTGCCACCCACATTGTGCTCTCTGCACATCTGCAGGAGATGCTGCCTACACCTCTGCAAACCTCTGTGCCAAGAGGAACTAGAATCAGGTCAGAGATTGCCTCCCTCTTTCCTAGCACTGTGCTAGAGTCAGGGAAGATCTGGAAGCCTCTCAATGGCTATCAAGATGCCAAGCAGCTCCAACACTGCCACAAAGGAGCCAGGTACTATCTGAATTCTACTCCACTGCTGTGAGTAAAACAGATTTACTTAGGGCTCAAGGCTGCCTATTTATAAGTCGGGCAAAGCCATTTTGTGGCTAAACCTTTTCCAATATTGTTATTTTCCTAAACTACTAAACTGCCTATAAGCATCCTTGTGAAGTTTTTCCCAAATGAATTAGAACCCAAATTTAAGTAGTTTGTACATGCTTTGTGGGCGTGGCACTTTGGAAATAAAATAACTACATATTTAATAATTCCTGTCTCATTAATTGCCCACAATCAATTCATACCTTCACCATGCATGTGCATTGCACTGTACCTCAGAATATATGTATCACCAGTTGGTAGAGAGTGAGTTTCAGTGAGGAAAGATGTCTCTCTGTAAAAAATACGGGTAGATCTATGGACCTCTTTCCATCTTCAGAAGGTTTTTCAGCACGTTACCTGGATCATCACATGATGTGAACTAAGTCATTTGTATCTTCAGATTTGCAGATGAAGAAAAATCCAAAAAGGTTGCAATGCCTGCAGGGATGGAGAAAGCCTGTGGAGTTGTCAGAATTGGATCCTGATACTGAGCTGGCGTGAGGCATCATCCCACACCTGCAGCTGGCTCATCTACGCCTCCTAGAATCATAGAATGGCAGGGGTTGGAAGGGACCTCCAGAGGTCATCTAGTCCAACCTCCATGCTCCAGTAAGTACACCTAGGTCAGTGCACAGGAATGCGTACAGATTTTGAAAGTCTCCAGAACAGGAGAGTCCACAACCTCTTTGGACAGCCTGTTTTTGTTTTCTAGCATCATGAACGTGAGGAAGTTTCTCTTTAAGTTCAAGTGAAACCTCCTATGTTCCAGTTTGTGCCTGTTGCCCCTCATTGTATTACTGGCCATCACTAAAAAAAACGCCAGCGCCATGCTCTTGACCTCCACCCTTCAGGTATTTATATGCATTGGTAAGATTCCCTTTCAGCCTTCTTTCTTCTCATCTGAAGAGCTCCAGGTCTCTCAGCCTCTCCTCATAAGAGAGATTTCCCTCATAATCTTTGTGGCCCTCCACTGGACTCTCCAGTAGTTTCCCGTCTCACTTCAGCTGCTCCAGTTTAAAACCATTGTGCCTCACCCTATCACTACAAGTCCTTCTAAACAGTCCTTACTCAGTCTTTCATGTAGGTCCCCTTCAGATAATTAAGTGTAATTCTCCCCAAAACCTTCTCTTCTCCAGGCTAAACAGCCCCATTTCCCCTACCCTGTTTTCACAGCCTTCTGATCATCTTTGTGCCCCTCCTTTGGACCTACTCCAGCAGATTCACGTCTCTTGTGCTGGGGGCTGCAGAGCTGGACACAATATTTCAGATGTGGCCACAGCAGAACCTCTTTCAACCTGCCGGCCATGCAGACTACCATTGGCCTTTTTGACCTGAGAGGACACATAGCTACCTTATGGTGAACTTCTTGTCCACCAGTACTCACAGGTCTTTCTCTGCAGAACTGCTTTCCAGCAGGTCAATCCCATACTTGTACTGGTGCACGACTCTACACTTGCCCTTGTTGAACTTTGTGAGGTTCTTCCAGGTTGCTGATGATGATGTGGAACTAGACCAGACCCAGTACTGGCTCCCTGGGGTGCACCACTAGCTACAGGCCTCTGACTAGACCCCACACCACTGATCACAACCTTCAATGTCATTCAGTCAGTTCTCAACCCACCTCACTTACCATAGAATCAATAAGGTTGAAAAAGACTTCTAAGATCATAAAAATGATGATAAAAAGACAGCAGTGATACACTTAGTGTTTGGAAACAAGAAGTGTATTTGTTCTTTGCAGCAAGAATCAGCTAAACCTGTCCATTATGCTGGGCATTAGCCATTGTTTCTTGCTATAAGTAGAAGTACATTAGAGTGCTGGCCGACCTTCTATGTCTGTCAGTGAGCATCTGCTTGTGGAGGAGGGAATGGCCAGATGTGAGCCCAAGCTAAACTTCCTGTGTCCATGTTTCTCTGCCAGCAAGAGCTGTGCATAACTGACTGACAGCTGGGACAGAGGTCAGGGAGACTGTGTGTTTGCAGCCATGGATTGCTACAGCTTGTCAAGAAAAGACACACCAAGAGTTGTGTTTTCAAACTCAACTCCAGTAGATGTCTCATTGGACAAAAGACAGCAAAATGGCTGCACATCAACCTGTGTACAGCTGGCTGGCAAGCACGCTGCAGTCCCATCAACACCTGTAACTGTTCAAAGCCAGGTTGGACAGCACCTTGAGCAACCTGGTCTAGTGGAAAGTGTCCCTGATGATGGGAAGGAGGTTGGAACTAGATCTTTACGGTCACTTCCAACCCAAACCATTCTACAATTCAACCTTGGCAGCACCCCTGAGAACCAGATGGTTTCTGCTCCAGACAAATGAAGGCATCATGGTGTTGGCTTGGCTTGAAGCTACTTCATTCTGAGTATAGCTTACTTCTCTGGACTGTGAGGTTTACAAACTTACCCCTTGAGCTAAGCTTAGATATAGGCCCCTGTGGTGGTTCAGCAGTTCCCCACACCACCCAGGCTAGAACTCAGTCATCTGGAAGTTAAGGAAATGAAGCTTTATATCTACAGCTTTACATAATATGCAAGCAGATATTTACAATATATAACAGATATTTACACATATATATGGTATAAAGATAATACGGAAACACCACATCCCTCCCAGAGATCAAAAATCCCTAAGAGGGGTTTCTAACCACCCTACCACCTTCCCCTCACTTTCTTACCCCACTATCTGTCTTACGTGACAGGAAAGCATTAGTAGATTGGCCAGGGGGATTAGCAGCAGGTAAGTAGTTAGATGTTATTCAGACCCAGCTAAGAAAGTAGAGAGATCCAGCAACCAGAGTAGCTCAAGCAACTCTGTCTTATCTATGTTTGGGTTACAACTCTCAAACTTTTTTTTTCTTTTTCAGTAAAGCTATGAGTGAAGTAGCCTCATCAGTGTTTTCCTTTCTCAGCCCATAGTCTAATTTCTTATTAAAATCCTCCAATTGGTTCAAACCATCACAGCCCCAGTCTTAGACATATGCAGAAAATGTTTTGAGCCAGATTCAGGTGTAATCACTTTCATGTTTAGTGTCACGAACTGACTAGTTTTTTCTGTCAACAAATGAGTTTGATTATCATGCTGTTTTAGATAGACCATCTTTCATTAACGTGTTTGTTCATCACTTGGCACAGTGGAGTCCTGAGATAAAACAGGTTGCTAAGCAGAGGAGGTAATTTATAGTGGCAGATGCTGCTGATTCAACCTCGGTTACTGGTCTTCCTGTCATCTGAGGATTCCTAGGGCAGTCTCTGTAAAATTATTTGCATTTATAGTAATATCCCCCAGGCTGCTTTGTGTCATATTCCAGTGGCAGAAACAGTTTTAGTGAGAGTTGCCAGTGTGGTGCCCTGATTCCCACATGGAGCTTTTAGCAGTGGTGCTGTAAACTGTAGTGCAAAAGAGAGCACAATGCCAGAGTACTCAGTGAACACTGTTTCGTGACAATGCAGTCTGTTCACATATGCTAAGAGCAGCAGGGGATATTCAGCCATCTAAGTATAGGAAGTCTCACATCTAGTAAATGATTGCTAATCTAAAACTTCAGCTCAGTGGTATTCTCCAGGTCTTGCTCAGCAAACTGCTTGCCTCAGCAAATGGCTGGAGACTCCTCAGTGCAGCAACTGAGCCTTAAAGCAGATGGGGAACACAATAGTTCTTGTGATTATTGCTTTTCAGCCTTTCCATGCCACTGTGGTCTGTGATTCCAGGTGTCCTGTTTATTATACCTTTTTAGTCCTTTGGACTTATTCTCAGCATTTTCTTAAGACTATGTAGGGTAACACCTACAGTGCTACCATTCTTCCTCTCCCACACACATCCTCTCAGTTATGTTGTGCTGCTTCTTCCTTCCCTTCAGTCTCCCTTTTCAATATCTCTTATTTCAGTGTGCTGGGTTTGCCTGGGTAGAGTTAATTTTCTCCATAGCATCTGTATGAGGTGTTGCTTTAGATTAGTGCTGGAACCAGCATTGGTAATTCAGGGATGTTTTCCTTATTGCTAAGCAGAGCTTTCACAGCCAGGGCCTTTTCTGTTCCTCACCAGTCAGTAAACCAGATGCACAAGAGGCTGGATGCAGTTGGGACAGCTCACCCTAACTGACCATATGACATCAAGTTCAGCATATAAAGCTGGGGAAGAAGAAGGAAGGGGGATGCTCAGCCGCATCATCTTTGTCTTTGCAAGTAACCATTTGCTGTGTGATGGAACTCTTTGCTTTCCTCGAGATGGCTCAAGACCTACCTGTTGATGGAAAGTGGTGAATTAATTCCTTTTATTTGCTTACCTTGCATGGCATTTGCTTTACTCATTGAGCTGTCTTTATCTCAACCCATGAGTTTTCTTTTTTACTTCTCTGATCCTCTCCCACATCTCACCGTAAGTGGAGTAAGTGAGTGGCTGTGCAGGGTTTACTTGTCAGCTGGCTCAAACCACAACACTCAGCTACCTCTGTATCATCAAATGTGCTTTAATGAATCTCAATTTCAGTACTGCTAAAGAAGGTGTAAATACATTGCTTGATGTACAATCAAGACTGGGATCAGAAAGTTACTTTTGGGACCTCTGAGAGTGCATTCAACTGTGGAAAGTAGCTCAGCATCACCCTAATGTTCTCAAGATTCACTGATGAAGTTGTTTTCTGCTGCACGAAGGACACTTCTGTTGTAGAACCACATTTCATCACCTCGAGCTTTTGCAAGCTAAGAATTGGTGGCTGACTGTAGTCTGAGCTCAGCAATGCTACCTGGTTTTGGTGAACTTCACATGCACCAACACCACCTGATAAAACTGCTATCAACTCATCTCATCCCGGAGCTCTCTGGGGACAGGTGAAGGCAAAGGCATGTAAGCCCTCCATGCTGCTACCTGCAGAGAGTATGTGCAGCCATGGTGTGGGCAGTCTGCCTCACTCCAGCCTATGACCCTGTTGAAGGCAGTTGGCACAGCACTTACAGAAACTTGGGTTTTGCCACTGGACTGTAAGTATAAGGAAAGGTGGACAAAGCTGGTAAGTGGTAGTTGGATAAAAGTTTCTCTTGTGGGCCTAGTGTCTGGAAGGTGAGACATCACTGCTGTTTTCCAGCATAGATTTGCATTGTACATGTGGGAGCACCTCCATCCTTTCAGCTGTGGAGAAATTTCAGACCCTATTTGCTCCTAGAAAACCAAACCTGACTCTCACCTAGTCCACTGCCATGCCTGCAGAAAGGAGCCAACACCCACAAAACCCAGTAGCAGCAACTGGAACAGGAAGCTTCAAGCCCCATAATACTTGGCTCCAGACAGCACTTTCATTTTTGAAGCTGGCTAGGCTGCAGCATGGTATTAATAACAACATCAGATTCAACTCAACCCATGACACCCATCCACAAAGGCAGCAAGAAATCTCAGAGATTAAAAACCATGCAGGAGTAGTCTGTGTTCTGGCTTGTTCAGCCCTGGGATTTGAGTCTTGAGTCTATATCACATGAGAACACCTGGATTCAGGCTTAGAAAGGCACTGTGCTCTAATCTCCTCTGACAGAGCTCCTTCCCTTTGGATAAATGGTGAATTAATCATTGGAGCAGGGACCTGAGCCTTTTCCACAGGCTGGGTGGGAGCCTGACCCATGAGGCAAGAAGGGCAATTTTGCTGAAAGTCAGTGAATATTCATTGTTTATCTAAACAGGATCAGTGTGAAAGAGGGAGGTTGAGAAAAGTGAGTCTTGAATATATCTGTCCCATCCCAGTGAGAATTTGTATGCAGATGGTCAGGAGGAACATAATACTAGACTGAAATGAGGAGGCTGCAACTCCTCTCAGTAGTTCACATCCAAATGCAATTAGTGCAGAGGACACAAATCTCCATTAGATAACAATTCATTGCCTACCAGTCCTATGATATGTGTTAAGTATGCATTGTGCATACTGAACACTGAGGAGGAATAACAACAGGCCAAATCTATATAATCTATATAATAACCTGTACTGGTGTACAGGCTGGGGGCTGCCCTGCTGGAAAGCAGTTCCATGGAGAAAGATCTTGGAGTGCTGGTGGACAGCAAGTTCTGCATGGGCCAGCAATGTGCCCTGGTGGCCAAGAGAGCCAATGCCATTCTGGAGTGCATCAGGAAAAGTGTGGCCAGCAGGTCTAGGGAGATTTTACTTCTCCTCTACGCTGCCCTGGTGAGACCACACCTGGAATACTGTGTCCAGTTTTGGGCTGTCCAGTTCAAGATAGACAGAGACCTGCTGGAAAAAGTCCAGTAAAGAGCCATAAGGATGACTGGGGGACTTGAGCACTTCTGCTATGGAGAGAGATTGAGAAACTTGTGGCTGTTTAGTCTGCAGAAGACAGAGGGAATCTGATGAATGTCCATAAATATCTGAGGGGTGGGTGTCAAGTGGATAGGGCCAATCTCTTTGGTGGTGCACAGCAATGAAACAAGCAGCAACAGCTACAAACTGGAACATACAGGGTTTCACCTCAACAGTCAGGGTGACAGCACTGGAGTGGGCTTCCCAGAGAGGCTGTGTAATCTCCTTCTCTGGAATCTTTCAAGACCCACCTGGATGAATTCCTGTGTGGACTACCCTACGTGATTTTGCCTTGGCAAGGAGGTTGGACTGGATGATCTCTGGAGAACCCTTCCAGCCTATGATTCTGTGCATTCCATGAAGACATGTCATTATAGATCTGCTTCTTGCTTTTGACACTTGCATTGATGAGAGCCAAGGCCTGGCCTCCTTCCCCTCCCCATCCAGCTTCTCCGTTAGCTGTTTCCTAGAATACTGGATTCAAGTGGCAGACAGGTGGTGGTGTAAATTATTCCGTGTTCTGTCTGACAGCCAATCTGATCTCAGAAGTATCCCCCAAAAAACACTTACCATGAGTTACAAAATGCACAGTGCAATCCCTCACAAATATGACAGCTTTGCAAAACTGAGACTGTTTTTAGGAGGAACCAAGCAGAACACTGAGTCACTGCTGCCATTCTTGCCAGTCTGACCGGGCATTATTTACCTGCAGCTATTAGCTTTCCCACATCTCATTATGTTGGTATTCCATGTTGTGCTGGTTTGAACTCATTGGAGTATTTGAATAAGAAATTAAGACTATAGGCTGGGAAAGGAAAACACTGATGATGCTACTTCACTCATAGCTTTACTGAGAAAAAAAAAAAAAAAA
>VWZI01010022.1:0-10024 GCA_013396835.1 Psilopogon haemacephalus
TTTTTCCCCCACTGGACATCTTATTAGCAAATAGAAATGTTTAAGTTACTAAAGCACAACAGCTGGATCATGACAGGATCTCAGTGGTCACTACCTTGTGGGATTTTTATAGACTACTATTACAACAGAATAATTTGTAGTGCTTTACACGCCATAATCAGTGTATCTCAACAGTGCAACCAAGAGCATGAAGAGACATCAGAAGCAGGGAAAGGAAGGCAAACATTCTTTCCAGCATGACAGCATGGGGCAAAAGTATAACTATTCCAGTAATACTTGTCTAATAACTATTGCAGTACTTGTCACAGGTATGTATTTGCTGTGGATTAGCATTAGTATTAACCATGACAGTGAAGGTGCTGCATTCAAGTATTTAGCAAAGGACTGAAGACACTGAGTGTTAGATTTCCATCAAAGAGCTCAGAGAGGAGAACAAAGAGGAGACCCCATGTCAGCCTGGGTACATTGCCTAATGCAAATGTGAGGTAGCCCCAAGAGCTCTGGGGCCATGGTGTCTTCTCAGGGGGCCACTGTCCCCAGGGAGATCCTTGCTGCTGACCTACTTGATTCTGGTGGATCAGTCATAGCATCATAGAATAGAATCACATAACCAGTAAGGTTGGAAAGATTATTGAATCAAACCATAACCCAACTACCACAGCCACTAAACTGTATGCTGAAGTGCTACATCTACACACTTCTGGGGAAGAGTGGCTGGAATATGTCCCTCCGGAAAAGGATCTGGAGGAACTGGTGGATGGCCAGCTGAACATGAGCCAGCAGTGTGCCCAGGTGGCCAAGAAGGCTAATGGCATCCTGGCCTGTACTAGAAATCGTGGGGCCAGCAGGACCAGGGAGGTGATTGTTCCTCTGTACTCAGCATTGGTGAGGCCACACCTCGAGTACTGTGTTCATTTTAGGGCACTGCAGTACAGGAAGCTCATCGAGGTACTGGAATGGGTACAGAGAAGGCTACTAAGGTGGTGAAGGGCCTGGAGAACAAGTCCTGTGACAAGTGGCTGAGGAAGCTGGGGCTGTTTAGTCTACAAAAAAGGAGGCTGAGGAGAGACCTCATTGCTCTCTACAACTACCAGAAAGGAGGCTGTGGAGAGGTAGGCACTGGTCTCTTCTCACAACTAACTAATGACAGAACGAAAGGGAATGGCCTCGCATTACACATGGGAAGGTTTAAGCTAGACATTAGGAAAACTTTCTTCGTGGAAAGGATTGTCAGGCACCAGAACAGGCTGCACAGGGAGGAAGTTGAATTGCCATCCCTGGATGTGTTTAGAAAGTCATATAGATCTGGGGACATAGTGAAGTGACAGACTTGGTGGAGCAGATGAAATGGATGGACTTCATGATTTAAGAGGTCATTTCCAGTCTGGATGGTTCTGTGGCTTTTGAACAGCTCCAGGGATGTCAATTCCACCGCCTCCCTGAGCAGCCTGTTCCAATGCTTTACTACTCTTTCAGTAAAGAATTTTTTTCCTGAAGTCCAACCTCAGCCTCCCCTGGCATAACTTAAACCCATTTCCTCTCATTCTATCACTAGTTAATTGGGAGAAGAGCTGCCCACTAGTTGTAGAGAGCAGTAAGGTCTTCCCTTATCCTTCTCTTCTGCAGACTAAACAACCCCAGTTCCCTCAGTCACTCCTTGTACAACATGCCCTCCAAACCCCTCACCAGCCTCATTGCTCTTCTCTGGACACACTCCAGGACCTCAGTGTCTTTCCTATACTGTGGCACCCAGAACTGAACACACTACTCAAGCTATGGCCTCACCAGGGCCGAGTACAGGGGCACACTCACTTCCTTACTCCTGCTGGACACACTGGTTTTGATGCAGGCCAGGATGCCCTTGTCCTTCTTGGCCAGCTGGGCACACAGCTGGCTCGCTTTTAGCTTGCCGTTTACCAGCACCCCCAGATCCTTTTCCACGGGGCTGTTTTCCAGCCACTCTTCCCCTTGCCTGTAGCATTGCTTTGGGTTGTTGTGATTAAAATGCAGGACCCAGCACTTGGTCTTGTTAAACCTCATTCTATTGACCTCAGCCCGTGGATATAACCTGTCCAGATCTCTCTGCAGTGCCTTTCTACCCTTGAGCAGATCAACACTCCCACTTAATTTAGTGTCTGCACACCCTCATCCAAGTCATTAATGAAGATATTAAATAGACCTGGGCCCAACACCGAGCCCTGGGGGACACTGTGACCCATTGCCAGTTGGATTTAACCCTGTTTATTACAACTCTTTGAACCTAGCCATCCAGCCAGTTTTTAATCCAGCAGAGTTCACCTGTCTATGCCATGGGCTGCAAGTTTCTTGAGGAGAATGCTGTGGGAGACAGGGTCAAAGGCTTTACAAAAGTCCAGGCAGATAATGTCCACAGCCTTTCCCTCATCCACTAGGCAGGTCACCTGGTGATAGAAGGAGATAAGGTTGGTCAAGCAGGATGTGACTTTCACAAACCAATACAGCTGGGCCTGATCCCACTTTTATCCTGCACTTGTCATGTAAGCACCCCAAGATGAACCTCTCCATAATCTCCCCCAGTACTGAGATCAGGCTAACAAGCCTGTAGTTCCCTGGGTCCTCCTTTTGGCCTTTCTTGTGGATGAGTGTCACCTTGACAAGCCCCCAATCATCTGGTATCTCCCTTGTTAACCAGGACTGCTGATAGATGACGGAGTGTGAGTTGGCAAGCTCCTCCACCAGCCCCCTCAGCACTCTTGGGTGAACCTCATCCAGCCCCATAAACTTCTGAGTGTCCAAGTGGCATATGTGCTGTTTTCCATCTCTAGCAGTAGCCATCCCTCTCTGTCAACCTTTCTTGGCCATGCATGGGACTTGTGCTTTGCGGTTTCCTCCCCAGGATGCTCACAAGAACTCAGGTCAGGTTTCCCTAAATTCTGCCTTCTGTCCCAGCAACAGTCTCACATGCTTCCTCATCCCTGATGTGTGAAGTTCCAGGGAAGCACTGGTGCCATTCCACTCTAAGCTGCCTAATGTGGAGAAACACAAGCACCAGCACACTCAGAGAGCCAGAGCCCACATCAAGCCTACCTTAAAGTCTCAAAATGAGGACAGTTTCATACCTTCTCTATCTGTTCTTTTTTTTTTCTTTTTTCTTTTTTTTTCTTTTTTTTTAACACTGTGATAACCTTGGCAAAGGGGAAGGGGGGAGAAAAGGAGGGGGGAAAAAGGCAACAAAAAACATAATCTTGAGAGTCCTCTGCTAGTAAATTAATTTCTTGCTGGAGAAGAAAGGACAAAATTGGCTTCTGCTGGGTTTCCTCTCTACGCTGTCAGCAGATCTGTAAGGTTATACAAAACAGTGTCCTTTCATAATTGCATTAAGGGAACAAGGACATCTGAAAATCTATGTGCTAGGAAGATGGTGGTGAATGAGGTCCCCAGGTCTTGATTTCCCAGGTTAGGGAAATCAAGTTAGGACAGTTGGCTGCTGATTTCCTGGGGCAGATTTAACTATTGAGTTAAAGCACACTGACATTAGAAGTGACATTACAACGTAAGTCAAAGGAAGATGTTGTGGGAATTCAGACTGGAGAGCAGACAAGAAGACACAATCCCTGTCTACTGTCCCCACACCAATCATGTGGGTGCATTGTGTATGTGGCGATTTTGAAGTTCTCATACAAGGGCCTACTATTTGTGCCACTTGAGGTGTTACTGAAGTGTTTAGCATGAATGCTCCTTTCCCCAGGTTCTGCATTTGAGTCCTTGACATGGGTTGAGTTTAATCTGCTGCTGTAATCCCTGCCACGCTGCAGTCCTGCCAGCTTCAAAAACGAAAGTACTGCCTGGAGCAACTCAACCCATGACAGTCATACTACAGCAGATGTACTGATGTATCAATTCTGTTAGGAGAATACTATTATCTTTGAAAATGCATTTAGGGTTTAAATAAATCTAGAGAGGAGATAGCCAATTATGTGCAGATCGGTAGTTGTGTGTGGCTGGGAGGCAATCAATGCCATGTCCCTCTGCAAGCAAGGAGAATCATATTGCAGGGCAAGAAGGCAACAGGCAACCCTTCCATCCCTTTGCAGCTTTACCATTACCCTCCCTAGGATTTTGCTGTGAGTACTGACCATTAAATTATCCATGACATACAACAGAGAAATGAAAAAGCACAAAAAAGCATGGGCAAGTGGTAAAACACTTCAGGTATTTCTGTTGTCTTTCTCTGCCAAGACAAATCAAATTAAAAAACTTTCCCCTGCCACTGCCAAGGGACATGAACACCATGCCATGGTGGGTGTCCCCTTGTTTTCAGTCCCTGGCTACACATGGGAGAGAGCAGCACATCCTTATGGGACTGTCCCTGAGACGACAGAAATCCTTCAAAACCACAGCTCTGAGAGCCCCTTCAAAATTTGTAAGTTGCATTAACCTTGAGAACCATGTGCTAGGGTATTGCTTTAAAAGCTGCTTGGTAACATATAGAGAAATACTACATTCATAATGTATGGGAAGGGGAAATACATCTGGGAGAAAATGACAACTTGCTGCAGCTTGAAACAGTGACAAAATGTGATTATCTGAGGTAAAAATATGCTACAAATCATTTGCAAGAAATTAAGTGTATTTCAACTTTGTGGTTCCCCTGCAAAGCCCAATAATAAAACAGCAGAGGGAACAAACTGCACGAAGGCTTTCTTCTCACTAAGATCAGCCTTTTATGTTCATCTACTGAATTTTAAAACAGCCAATTTGGAGAGGGAGCTTTAATGAACTGACCTATTCTCTGCAACACTGGTTTCATATTTTTCATCTCTTTCCTACTATAATCAATAATGAAGGAAAGATTGGCCTGTAAGTAAAATTGCTCATGTGGGCAGTCAACGGCAGGCACTGAGAGAATGTTTAAAACACTCTTAATAACAATTAAGATCTTGGAGAGAGTGTTGCAGTTGTCACTGAGGCTGGGGTTAGTGTACTGTCAGCAGGAACCATTTCTGTAAGACCGTGTACCTCTGCCACAGCACCAGCCTCTCATTTCTTACTATGAATTTAGCAGTAGTTAACTTCTTTTTGCAGGGAGAGTGCAGGATGTTCAGTTTTTACTGCAGTGACAGGAGCTAAGACCCACTGTAGAAATGGCAGGGCAAAAGAGTAAAAATTATCAGTGGAGCCCGAATCACCCATGTCATGAACACCTACTCCTAGCAGGACCTAGGCTGGGTAACTTTCTTGACCATCTTCTGAGCACAACTTTCCCTTCAGTGGATTTGCAAAATGATCACTAAACCACACGTGGCAGGATCTGCCCTGCAGAAAAAAAAACACCAAGAACCATTTTTGTACACATTTATGCTGGGAGGATTGAAGTTCTTTGCAGTGCAATTTGCAGGTACTGGACTTCCCTTTTTTAAGTACAGACTTCAAAATGTATTTTTTAAAATTACTTATTAAAATGGAAAATTTGTACTTAAAATAGAGAATGCTCTCCAGCTCTCTGCTGCCCTGATATTAGTTTTTCAGGTGTTAAGGCATTGTCCAATAGCTGGCTGTGACATTTCAAAGGAGATGATAGAGTGGGAACAAATGCTTTTGGAGTGGGCCAGACTCATTGTGTAAGAACTACAATAACAAGTACTCCTCACTGCTTCACTGCTTACTTACTCCTCTTCTGCAAGGTGACTTCTTTGCCACAGTAATGCACCTCAACAACCTCCTTTGTGCCCATTTGTCTATGTGTATGAAGGGAATATGACTCACAAAAGGATTAGTTGGTCTCTGCTGTGAAAAGTGGAAGAAGTATCAAATTACTGGAATCAAATATTTCCAAACCTTTTAATTGTGCCCTGAGGCATCCAGTTATGAGCAAGCTGGGATTTTCATCACTAAAGTGACAGATCTCTGTAATGTGTAAGGAGTCAGCTGGACTGTGGTTTAATTATGTTCCAGGAACTGAGAAACTGGGAAGGTTTCATGCAAACACCTCTCAGACCAGAGGCTCTATAGTCCTTTTCACACAGAAGGTTCTAGCACTGATCCATCTCTCTCATAGCCTGAGGAACTCCATTCTTTGCCCAAATCAATGTCATCTGAGCTTTCTTCTTCCCCTCACACCTTCACTGTATGTTCTTGAGCTTATATTTGAAACAAGCCAGCTCATTTCAGACTACCTACAGCTATGGGTGAACAAGAATTAGGGAGGAGATACTGAAAAAAAAAAAAAAAAACAAACAGATGAGCATTTGTCCTGGT
This sequence comes from Psilopogon haemacephalus, assembly GCA_013396835.1. NCBI lineage: Eukaryota > Metazoa > Chordata > Aves > Piciformes > Megalaimidae > Psilopogon > Psilopogon haemacephalus. The sequence goes on from VWZI01010022.1 coordinate 6,238, forward strand.
ATGGGTGTGACAAACACCCTAGAGTTGGTCCAATCCCTGGAGTCTCTCCTCCCACCTCCTGTTCAAGGTCCAGTAGGGGTTGAGGGGTGGGGGCACACCACGTGGCCTCGGGACCCAAGGGACCCCGGGCTGCAGGTATGCATGGAGTTTTTTGAACCAATTGGTCAGCTAGAGAATGCTGAATACATATTGGACAGTTTCACGTGCCCCCATAGGGTATTTAGGCGGGGGTCAGCAGCCATTAGGGGCTCTTCCTTGCTCTTCGTCGCTCTTCCTAGCTTTTTGTCCTTCTTCGTCGTCTCCCCGTCGTAGCTGTGAAGAGCCCAGCCACGTGCACAGCAGCAGGCAGCAGGCAGCAAAGCATAGCAGCTTTCCAGAGAAGCGGCAAGATTAATCCCCTTCTCTCTCTCTCTTTCTCTCCCTATCCGGGCTAAGTCGGTCCTTTTCCTTCTTCCCCTCGGGTTCGGGAAGGAGCGTTGTTTCGCCCTCGCGCTTCGCGGGCATTTATAGGCGCGGCTGGGATCTGTTCTGTTTGTATGCTCCCTGTTGCCTAAATTCTGACTGTTAAACTGTTTCACCTGGCGTTTCGAGCAACTCGTGCATTTGTTTTCTGCCGACCATGAAACCAAATAACCTCGGGGGCACCAGGACCCCCCTCCATGGGATATCGCACCTAATTAAACGATATCTCATGACAGCATTACAGTCTCTTCCCTTATTAGCACTATAAGTACATCTTGAGAAGGATGCCTGATAGTGACAAGCCCATCACTAGGAAGAAAAACTGTTCAACTGATGCAGACATATTTGTCAAATGCTAGAGGAGAATCATTACCAGACTACACCTTGGGTGTTAAATGCATTTCCCTGGTCACTCTCTGTTCATACACTCTTGCTGTTTGGAAGACCCTTACTCAGCACCTTCTTCAAAGAGAAGAAATAAAACCTTTCAGAAAGACACTCAGAATCACTGTTTTAACACAGCCCCTACTTGGCAACGTCTCCAAACCACCCAGCAAACGAAATATGCAATATTCCTCTTGGTTTTCTTCTTCCAGTTTCTACTTGTTCCACAAAACTAAAATCTTGCCTCTACACAAGCTTTGCTCTATAACTCACTCTCCAATCTCTGTTTAAAACACACCAGATTCCAGCTATAAACTGCTTCAAATATCCTGAGAACTTCTGCAAAGCACAATGCAAATTTGAAAAGTTCAAGCCTGGTGCTAATGCAATAAACGAAAGCGAATATGATTCCAGATATACAGTTGGTGTAATGCCTTTAGGAACCGCTCCATCAGTTTGATTTAGAAAATGATTGTATTATATTAAAACAACTAAATTGGATAAGAGGGAGAGGGATTTGTTGACGTAAATCTTGTCTCTGGGTTCCAAACCCCTCCAAGTAAATGCAAATTAGAAAATATATACAGAGAGAACTGCCAATTTTCACTGAGGAGATCTTTTTTCAAGGAAGTAAAAGTCCATATTGGAAATCAATCCAGTAGTTTATAAAGCAAGAAAACCCCATTGAAAGTCAGTGGCAAGGAACACTGGAAGCAAACCATCAAATCACAGAGAACAAAGGGGGAAAATACTCAAACTATATATCTCAAATTTATTGCTTTCAAATAGTGATTCTGAATCTGACCTCATCTGCAATAAGTCAGGAATAATTTGGCATGTGTCAGCCAAACATCACCAGCTCAAAGCAAACAGCATGATGGAAGAGTAATTAAGAATGTGCAATAGCATTTGTAAATTCTTTGAATATTCTGTACAGACCTAACACAGTGTGCTGGTGACAATTCTCTGTTTACTGACTGGCAATGATAGCTTTTCATTTTAACATTTCTCCTGCAAAAGAGTTCTATCAAATTCTACCAGCCTAGTGGACACAGGCAGCCTAGGCAGAGTCCAGGGTAGGAGATGAAGGATTTGCCTCCCTTCTGCTTTCCCCGGTTCCTACAGCTCCTCAGAATCAGCCAAGAGACTCAAGGAGCTGAGTCTTCTGGAACCACCTTCCCACAGACAGTTGTGATTTTAATAATCGATTCTTCTATTCCAGTCTTGTTTTCTCCCAGGCTCCTGCTTAAATAGGTAATTGAATATTGCTTGGCTGAATTAAATAGGAGACCTGGGAAATAAGTGCAGCTTATTATTGTAGAAATGATGGGGAAAATTATCAATATATATGTCTCTGTAATGCTAAATGGTTGTCAAGAACCAAAAAGAAACAAATCTGAAATGACACTGCTATGCATCTTCATACAAAATTCTTTCCCTGAAACCATTAGTGCTCCTTCATCTGTTACACCAGCAAGGAAACATTTGCTAGGTGGTGAATTAACTCATTAAGATTATTCAAACGTTTGCTTACTGAGCCATGGCCAAAGGCTGGTTGGTTACTGTCCCACTGCTTGCAGGCTGGTATGGCCACTCATAACCCCTTTTTCTGGGCGAATAGTGGTGGCAATGATTACCGCAGCTGTCCAAGCTCAGCGAAAGTGCTAGAGCAGGTGAGAGAGACCTCAAACCATGCCACTGGGTACTGGCTTCAGGAAGAGAGATCCATTTTATGGGTTGCCTGCCTGCAGCTGCCTGAATCCGAGTCTCAACTCACCCTTGGTTTGAACCAAGTTATCATGCAAGCAGATATGAGTAAGGTAGTCATAAATCCCAAAAGGCAGTATGGCTGCAAAGCTCAGTACAGGCAGAGGCTGATACAGAATAATACATGCCTTATCTTCAGTCTGCCTGCACAGACTGAAATCACAAGGGCATCTTGCCCTTGCTACAAGCTACAGGACCTTGGTAATTGTCAGGGACAGGGACTTGCCTCTGGACAAGAAGCAGGGGTGAGCCAACTCCACACTTCTGCCCACCCAGGCCCCACTGCTCCTTGGTCTGCTCCAGCCCTCTCCTGCAACAAGTACCTGCTCTCACTTCTCCAGAAATGCTACCATCTTCTTAGCAGATGAGGCATACTCATTTCTTATCCCAGTTGTATGTATTACCACCTGCTATAGAGCTTCTTGAGCATCTTAGTGACCTGGTAAAAGGTACTGCTTGGCACAGTAATAGACTGCCTGAGAGAGTCTTGCTGCACACTGTGATCTGAAGGTGTAGATTAGTGCTTACATACTGTTCATACATTTAAGTTAGATCAATCATAAGAACCAGCACCTCCTCTTTCACCAAGACAAAACAGAAGTGGGTATGGCAGTCCATTTCCCTGGTTTTAGAGGAAGGCAGAGGCAATTACTCTAAGGAAGCAGAAAAGAGCAACAGCTCCTCAACAGCTCGTGCACTTGACATGGACAAAATAAAGAACTGACATTCATCTTACTGTTCAACAAGGAGACATGCCCTATTATCAGGGCTCTGATCCCATGAGGTAAGGGCCAGCTCTTCTCACTACCAAACCCCTGGAAGAATGGGTTTATGAATGGAAGAAAAAGCAAGCTGCATGTCTTTTCTTAGATTTCACCAGTTAAAAAGAAGAGATCCCAAACTGTTGAATGATGACAGCATCTCAGCCCAGAGGAGCACCTAGGTTTCCTCACAGACAGGGCTGCAGAAAGTGAAGAAACAAGAGATCAGAAAAATCTCACCTGCCTTTTGGCCAAGATTTTATCCTTGAAAGCAAGTTCTTACTGATGCTCATAGTACTCTTGCATTGTCAGCTCATATTTTGCGATCTTTCCCACAGGACTGAAATAATCTTATTTAGCATTAAATAATTCAGTCTTCTATTACCTTTTTCTTTTTTTTTTTTTTTTTAAGT
>VWZI01010022.1:19112-30536 GCA_013396835.1 Psilopogon haemacephalus
ACACCACACCCCTCCTGGAGACCAAAATCCCCAGGAGAGGGAAACCAAACCCCCCTGTACCACCTCTCCCTCCTCCCCCCAGCTTTATCTCACCACTTGATGATGCTGCAGATAAGCTGAAGATCGGTCAGAAAGATTAGTGGCAGGAAGGAATGAATGGTTTTAGTAATTTTACTCTGAATTAGTTCAAAGGCAGAGAGACAAAGGAAAGAAGCTGGTGAAGCCTGCTCGACCCAGAGCCGACTCTACTGCGCAAGCACACTGGCTTATCTGGATGTTTTGGGAACATTCTAAAACAACCTTCTTTCTTCTCTCTCATTCAAAACTGGGTGAAGGGACACAGTGTTTAATTTCTCACTCTCAGGCAGCAGTCTAATTTTTCACACAAATTTTCCAATTAGCTCAAACCAGCACACCCCCCCTTCACTGAGACAGTCATGGCTCTCCGGGGCTTTCCTTCCTTGTAGTCATCTACTTGTATGGTCACAGGCTGACAGGAGTGAGTCACCACCAGGAGGAAGAGAGAGACATGGGTCGCAGGGCTGGGAGGGGCTGCAGGTCAATGGTACTCTCTCTCATAACTTGTTGATCCTCCCCTTCTCTTTTATAACCAGAATACAGTTTTAACATCTTTATAGATGTATAAGGAAGTGTCAGTTCTGTTGTCATTATGTATTGTTAAAGAAGCTATAAATGCTTTATGACTCAGGGAGCTCCAGCCAGAAGAGCTTAAAAATGGAACAAAATTGCCATCTGTAATTTAAATGGGAAGCTCTTTCACTGAAAAATGCTTTTCAATTTAAAGTCTATTAACAGGAAATTAGGAAATCTCCCATCACACTGCTATTGTTTATTTTAAAAGGAAAACTAAGAACATTAAAATTCTATCAGCGCGAATGTCTGATGGACCCAGAAATAAATTAAAGCATTTTATTACATTTCTTTACCCTCAATGATCTTATAGTCTCCAGCAATTTAAATTTAATAGACAAAAGTGTCAGGCAGGTAGTGTAAATTGAAATTTTAGACCAACTGTCACTGGTGTCCATGATCAGGATTTAGACTACAGTGTTCATACTAACAGCACAAATACCACAAAATGGGTAGGCCCATGACTCTGCATGACCAATCTTCCAATGGTGTCAAGAGAAGAACACCACAATCATCGTAGGTCTGGTTTCAGATGAAATATACATCTAGATATAGATGTAATGTGTACACATTTTGGGGATAAATGCATGCATACATGTCTGTATAGCTCTGTGTGTGCAGTTGTGCACACATAGTTATGTCAAGGTGCCAGAGAGTGGGAAGCTGCCTCTGAGAATTTGGTCCCTATGAAATAGTTACCCATACGCTGTAAGGCTCAGCAAAAGAGGTAACTCAGTATTTCAGCATCCAGAACCTTATGTTTATATTTGTAGAGCAACCAGTAGCTTGAGGCATAGTTTTCAAGTATACAAAACCATGAGATTTAGAAAAATGACAATATTGCATGCTTTTTCTTCCAGGAAAGATTATGAAAACTCTTCATTTCAGTCTGGACAGAAATATAATAGCACCAATTTCTCTTGTAACACGTGAGTTATTCTGAGATAATGTCTAAATAAATGTTGAAAGATGTAAAAAGGCATCCAGAAACACAAACTGTAGTTTCATTCACAATTAAAATATTCCTGATCATTGCAAGACATCCCCAAAAGCTCCTAGCTCTCTTTAGTTCGAGCTTTTTTTTTTTTTTTTAATTAACTATATTATTTCTAGTTTTCATCAAAGTTTTGTTTTCTTACATTGTGTTTATAGCAAAGAACTAAATGTTTACGGTAAAGAAACGTGACTTCTTGTAGTATGCGACTGCTTGTTTTTCTAGTTCATATCCCTTGTCATATGCCCTGAAGGCTTGGTCTCTATGAACCAATGAAACTCCAGAGAGCACCAATAAAGCCTGATAATAACTTAACAGTGTCAAAACATTTAGGCAAATGGGACTACGTCCTTCAGTGAGCTTCACTAAAGAAGGAAATTTGTCTGTAAGATGGGGCTGGCTCTTCTGTGACTTCAGTAGCACAATCCCCTCAATAGCCTGGGTTCACTCCCAGTTGTTCTCTCGGGGCCAAGTGCTGTTGAGCCCAAATCACAGCCAGCCCCACACTGTGAGAGCATGCTGCACATGAGCTGAACTCCTCCAAGCAGGCCAGCTCCTTTGGTGCCAGGATGCCTGCACACCACCAGCCAAACATGCTCTCAGGTCTGTATGTACATTAAAGAGAGTGTGTGGGAGAAGTAGCAGAGTAATGCCACTGAGATACTGAAGTTTGGTTTTCCTGCTACTTTGCCTCTTAAGATTTGGGTTTGTAATTAAGCACAAACCACAGGTGAAGCTTTCGGAGTGGGGGGTGGAGGGGGAACTGTTCATTTTGAGGTACATAAAAAATATCCCTTTCCCATGTAGCTTTTCTATGGAGTTCAATGAAGACATAACACAGACAGAGGCTAACCCCTCAAAGCAGCCCTCTATGGCATCTCTCCTCTTTATCTAGGCTGCAATTTTCATTAATATTATTTTAAATCAATACTTCTACATCTCTAACTGAAGTTAGCCCACAGGTCCAGGTAAGAGGTGCAAGCATACATACACTACAAAAGCACCCTTCTTGTGGGGAAAAGGGTCAAAACAGGTGAGTCTTGGTCATTATTAGTACCAATGTCAAAATTTTTGGCAAGGACACATACAGGCATCAGTAGCAATAATGGCTACAACCCATCTTTTTTGCTCTCTTGGTAGGGGGTATCACAATATGTAAGATATATCATTTGTCCCACTTAAATTCCCATGCTTTTTCTCATATCTTTTCATGCAATGTGGTTGCTATTAGGGCTGAAATGTCTCTATTCTAGCACCTCAGACGCCTGTGCTGTTCCAAGTCCTGCTACTCTCCTCATTCCATCCCCTCTGCAGCTTCAGGTTTCTCTAGCGGCTGCATCTCCAGAGGCTACAAGGTCAACATATCTCCTCAGTGAGGGCACATCGCTTCTCTGACATACCCACCTGCATGGAGGAATTACAGCAGCTGCCATGCTGAAGCAAATTTTTCACCAGCATAATCCTAGACACATTAGACACATCTATAGGATGGACTGAAGGGACAAACAGACCTGCTTTGTCACCCTGGCAGGACACAAACCATGCCACCTTGGGAGGCCTGTGGCCATATCAGCCTGATACTAAGCTGTACAATAATCTATCTAGACACGCGCAGTACACGCTCACTCTGGCTAAGAATCTCACCACCAAATGCTCAGGCTGAGCTGCTTAGTGTCTGACCAGCTCTGAGCACAGGCATAGCAAGTATCATCCCCCCAGCATGCCCCATGGCTGTGTTCTAATGGCTGTAAGATTCAAGCACTGCACGTTATGGCACACTTCAATTACTTCCAGCTGCTCCAGACATGAGAAAAATGAACCTTAGTAACAGGCTGCACTAGAAGGACTAACACATGACATCTCCCTTAGCTCATAACCCCAATGATACTTTTTCAGGAGAGAGAATGGCAGCTTGATCATCTCCAATATGGTCTAACTACTTAGCTGAACTCTGGTAATCTCCTTCTTCCACATCCCATCTGTTTTTACATTGACTACTAAATCCAGACCTGGTACAATAAGCCTCTCTTTTTGTTTCAGTGGACCTGCACTTGTGGATGCCAGTGTCAAATCTTGCCCTTCATCATCCATGATGCTATAGGGCTACCCATCTCTTGCTCCTCTCTGAATACACACAAAGCTACTGCTCATACTGGAGCATCCGCTCTGAGTGAGCTCACCAATCACAGGCTGTTCCAATAACCTTGACTAAATCCTTTCTCTTTTTCTTTGTTAAATCCACCTACTGAAAGATGACTTCAAAGGGAGACTCTCATCGTGCCTGACATCATGGCATGTTGAGATAATTCAGAGCAGTTACAACAAATGTTCTGCCAACTGACATCAAGAAACAAACAACGGGCTTACAGCAACATAAGATTAAGCATGTTTTCACAATTATCAATGGAATTGTCCTGCTGACCAAGTCCTTTCTTCTTGTTTTTTAATTGCCTGAAAAAAAAACAGAGATCTTTACAGCACTGTGTGAAATACAGCCGGAGTGCTCTAGATCCACTGAAAAGGAAAGGAAGCTGTGTCAGAAGAGGGTTTTCACTTCTTATGTAAGAAAGGGCATGTTCCAGCTTCCTCTTGGTCCATTTCAGAGGGTAACAGTGATGCTCAGAAGGGAGGGCAATGCTGCACCATTGCATTGGTGGTGGGAGGCTACACTCATTTAGGAAAGAACAAGCCTGGGTGGCAAAAACAAAAATGGTTTGCAGTGAGAAGAACCATGGCCTGCTAAGCCAGAATGCAATGCATGCCTTGATCCCAGCCTCCAGCTGTGCCAAAGAGGCTGGTAGTCCATAGCCCAGTTATGAAAACACTCAACCTTGCCAGAGAGCAAGTGGGAGCAGATGGAGGAGGCTGGAGAGTACAAACACATGAGCTCAGAGCTGTAGGCAGGACCAGATTATGAAAGAGGCAAGCAGTAGTTCATCAGAGTCCCTCCATCTTAATTCAACTGCTACTTTCCTTGCAGTCCCCACTCACTGCATTTCTTCCTTTGGTTCCCATTTCCACTGCTTCTCCAAAAAAGACTTTGTCACTTAGGTTCCTCCACTTCCACAACAGCATGACAAACTACCTCATTTGACCACCAGCAAATTCAGACACTTCTCCCCGTTAACCAGTTAGCCAATCTACATTATACTGTGCCCCCAACTTATGAGATTTCAAAGGACAAATGTGAGCAGTCATGCTGGTAAGTTTCACCAGGGTAACCAAACCCAACTGCAGTACAGGAAGTTCCACCTCAACAGGAGGAAGAACTTCCTTACTGTAAAGGTCACAGAGCACTGGAACGGGCTTCCCAGAGAGGTTGTGGAGTCTGCTTCTCTGGAGACTTTCAATCCCTGTCTTGATGCAATTCTGTGCAACTTACACTAGATTCTATAGTCCTGCTCTGGCAGTGGGCTTGGACTTTGTGATCTCTGGAGGTCCCTTCCAAACTCTAACATATTGTGATCCTGTGAACCCAGTGTCTAGAGTCCACATGTGCCAGAAGTCAGCCAAACTATTTAACAACTTTCCTCCAATGCCCAGGCATGTTCACCACTAAATTTCCTAGTTAGTTACACTACTGCTAGATGTGTGTTTTTCTATCAGTCTGCTTTCCTAAGCATTACCTACAGGTAATTTCACTGACTTTGCTCCTAAGATATTTCAATTGTTGACCAGCCTTAGCTATGGACAATGCAGTAGTGATCCTAGAGACATTCAGTTCCCAGAGTTCTGTGAAAACATACAGCCAGGTGGAGGAGAGATTCATGAATTCGATCCAACTACTAGACACTAGAGAATCTATCCTATGTGCCTCAATAGTAGGAAAAGTTTAATTCAGGCTTAATTAATGATTCAAGTATTCTTGACAACCTACAGATCATTAATTCCTATGGCTCTGACAATAAAAATGTTCCTTTGTTCAGTGCAAATTTTGCTTCTCTTCCTTCTTCTTCTCAACTTAGCTGCATTCATAATGGTATTTTTCAAATCCAAACAAGTATTTCACTTGACCTTGTCTCCCAATATGGGTAAAAATGTATTCTCAGCATAAACCCTGGTTCTCCAGGAATTAGGCCCTATCACACAACTTGCCAAAACAAGGCCTGAGGAATATCAGTGCGGATGTTAGCAAGTAACAGTACGGGGAAAAAGCATGATATATCCCAGGACAACACAAAGGAAAACACCTGCCTCTTCAATCAATCCATATGTATACACGTAAGAGCTCAACAATGGTCAGAAAGCCTCTGCTCTCCATCTTGACAAAATAGACCAGGTGGCCCCCAGGGACCTGCAGAATAAGAGATGAATCTGTAATGTGAATTCTGCCTTCAATTTATGGTTTTTTTTTTTTTTTTAACTGGAAATAAAGCATGAAGAGGAATATCACCCACAGAGAGCAGTCTGAACTCTGCTTTCTATCACTTTCCTACAGCTTCCATCTATCTGGTCCCAGACCAGACTTGTTCCCAAGGCTGGGATTGCCCACCTTCCATGTAATTTCAAACCCATACATCTGCAGTCCTCCAAAGCCAGCAGCCTGAGCAACAAGCACTTATTTAAGGGCCATACACAGCTTATACCAGCACAAAGACAGATACAGTGAGGCAGAGTCTACCAGAACATGATCTAAATACAGTATATTTAGAGCACATTTTATTAACTTCTTTTAAATTATTTTTTTAACACATGCCCAAGGGCTTGTTTTTTAAGACCATAGGCAGTAGCTGGGGGGAGGCAGGAGGCCAGTGAACCAGGTCACTGGGCTAAGACCATCTATTGCCTTGAATTCATTAGGTCTCCATCATCTCCCCTGTCTCCATTGCCAGCTTTCTTTTTCTACTCATGTTACAAAATGTATGCAGGCTGCTGTAGACCAACCATTAATGTTTTTATCTCTGTATGATCAAGGAAGTTGAATATGCCAATGTCTCTATTGCTAACATTCATGTGACTGCGACTCTGTGATTGCTACCTTCAGACATGCTGGGGAAGAGGGAAATTTGAGGCAAAATGGGGTTCAATGAGGTTGTGTGGTTCAGCTTCTCAGCAGCACATGTTCCGTGTTACTCAGGACTGTCACAGGGAAGGGAAAACAACACGATATAAGAACAAACCGAAGTTGCTGTTTTCAGATGGAAAGCTAGAATCATGCACTCGTCTGTACTCATGCTAGTCATACTTCTTGAGTTCCCTTAAGAGCAATCCACTGTGCCAAGCTAAACAGACCACACATTAATTTACATCCCTAGGACAGAAAGCTGTGAATCATTTCCGATGGTTCAGGTGCTTTAATTACAGCAACCAACCAATTCTGACTGGAAAGTTGAAAAAAATTCTCTGAGACAATTTCAAGTATTTATTTCAGCTTTATTATTAAATAAGTCATAATTAATGAGCAATTGACCTTGTGGTTAATTTACTGGTCTAGTACAGAAGTTCAGTCCCTGACTTAGCTCCCTATGAAACCACACCATTCCACTACTCTTGCTGTTTGTACTAAACATTTCAGCAAACCACACACACGGCCTAGGGAGATGCACAGCTCCCTACATGCATTGGTGCCATAGAAGGGCCAAATCCTGAAGGGGATATATAGAAGACAGGGTTGACCTCTGGACTTTCTTGCCTTTTCAGGGAAAACCCATGTCAGGCTGCAAACTAGATCTCAGAAATGGTCATGTACCTGAGCCTAGAGCTGGGCAGCTGGGCAGAGAAGATCAGAAGTGCTAGAGCAAACAACAAACTGGCCCCGTCTGTGCTGAACCCAGCAGAGGAAGAAACTGGCCCCATCTGTGTTGAGTATAACAGAGCACGGATCCTTCTAGATGTGATGCAAAGGCACATGGAGGACAAGGAGGTGATTCAAGACAGCCAGCATAGCTTTACTAGGGGCAAATCCTGCCTGACCAACCTAGTGGCTTTCTATGACAAAGTGACTGTGTCAGTAGACAAGGAACAGCCTATAGATGGCATCTACCTGGACTTCTGCAAGGCTCAGATGACACCAAACTGAGTGGTGCTGTCATCCAGAGGGACCTGGACAAGCTGGAGAGGTGGTGGGCCCAGGTGAACCTCATCAGGTTCAGTAAGAGCAAGTGCATAGTCCTGCACCTGGGCTGGAACAATCCTCACTATCAATACAAACTGGGAGATAAGGTGATAGAAAGCAGCCCTGTGGGAAAGGACTTGGCGGTGCTGATGGATGAGAAGCTGGACATGAGCAGACAATGTGTGCACCTGCAGCCCAGAAGGCAAATCACATCCTGGGCTGCATCAAAAGATGTGTGGCCAGCAGATCCAGAGAGGTGATTCTGCCACTTTGCTCTGGTGAGACCTCACCTGAAATAAAGTCCATGTCTGGAGCCCTCAGTACAGAAAGGACACGGACCTGATGGAGCAGCTCCAGAGGAGAGCCACAAAAGTGGTCAGGGGGTTGGAGAACCTCTACTATGAGGACAGGCTGAAGGAGCTGGGGTTGTTCAGCCTGGAGAAGAGTAGGTTCCGGGGAGATCTAATAACAGCCTTCCAGTACCTGAAGGAAACCTACATAAAGGCTGGAGAGAGACTGTTCGCAAAGGCCTGGAGTGATAGGATGAGGGGCAATGGCTTCAAACTACAGAAGAGCAGAAGCAGATTGGATGTTAGGAACAGGTTCTTTACTATGACGGTGGTGGAAAACTGCAAGAAGTTGTCCATGGAGGTGGTTGGAGCCCTATTCCTGGAGATATTCAAGGTGAGGCTTGACAGGGCTCTGGGCAACCTGGTCTAGTTGATGACTGGAGTCGATCATCTTTGGAGGTCCCTTCCAGCCCAAACCATTCTATGATTCTGTAACTCTATGGTTGTGCCAGGAAGATGGCATCACGGCTGTAGCAAGAACCACTGCTCCATACTGACAGTCCACAGCAGGGAGAGAAGAGAAAACCATTGCCAGAGACCCAGGTTAATGAGTCCAAGTAACAAAAGCTGCTTGTATCTAAAGAAAAGTTTTCTTATAATGCAAAATTAAACTGATGGGAAGCAACACACGTCAGAATACAGAGTAACAGATGCTTCAGCATTTGTTTTATGTAAATTTGAATGGGCACCATCCTCTGTGACTGGCTCAATATAGAACACAACTCTCATTCCAGTACACCAGTCCTGTGTATGTTTTCTCAATTTTTATTTTCTGCTACACTGATCTCAGCTACAAATTTCCCAGTGAAACAATGCAAAACAAAACAAGGAATAAAAAAACAAACAGGAAAAAAAAACCCACGATATATGATTTATGTCACATTACAGGAAATCACAAAAGCCTCTAAAATTACCTTCATTTTCAGACACTTTTTTATTTTCTGTCAGCCCTTTTTATCCCATCTCAAGCCTGCCACATAGTTAATATTGGAGCTTTATAACAGGAAAACATAATTTTAAAGTCATAATAAGGCTTTGTTGCTATGTCATTTATTTTCTCTAAATTACCACAATGGAGACCCTTTTTTTTTTTTTTTTGTCACTGTAATTACACTAGTTCACATAGTGATACACACAGATACAACAGCAGTGCAAGATGAGACGGAAATCCACAGCAATCTAAGTCATAAAGTTATTTCAGAGACAGCTGCCTCCCCTTCCTAGCTTCCTCATCTACCAATCCTGAAATTCTCTGAAAATTGCTGTGCCTCAGTTTAGTATCATGTCTGAACCAAAATCCACGGTCCACTGACGTCTGCACAGTTCCAGTAATGCCAATCTGCGCTCGGTTGTTCTTCACTAGCTGAAAAATGAAAGAGCACAGATTGCATTAGAATCAGAAGAAAGAAATGTAGAAGCCAAGTCCTAGCAAAGTTATTGTCCTCTCATGTTGAACCAGAACAGTCAGTTATTTTCTGACATTCCAATTATTTAATCTCAGTGAGTTTTTCCTGGAACAGGTATCTGTGCCACCATTACTCAACAAATATAAAGCTATTAAGCTATTTTCTAAACAACATGCTTAATGAAAGCACCACTTGGAATAAATGCTCATCAGCAGGACACCTCTGCCAGAACTCCCCCACTAAGATATTTGCCACCATCCTGAGTCCAGAGCTCAGGATAACTACTCTTGCATTCAGTGGCACCCACACACAGAGTTTCCTTCCACCAGGAACGAAAATGCTGGATTTTCCTCAACTGACCAAAGTCACCTGAAATTAATCTGCAGTTCTTCATTGAGTGCAAACTGAAGTACTTTTGCTTGGGGGGGAAAGAGAATTTTGTGGTTTTTTTGGAATCTACCAATATTAAAACGGCAAAATTAGTACATAGCTCAGAAAGTAGTACAGGTCTCTTTTTGCTTCAGTTGCCCCAAGATTGCATTTAGTGGAAAAATAAAAAAAAATCATCACCAAAATTCTCTCAGACCTTCTCTTCTGATTTTCCCTTGGCCTCACTAGGTTGCAGCAACAACTAGGTTTATTGTTTCACAGGGACATTTCTCAGGCAAGTGTTCTTTTGAGCACATCTCATTTTCATTGAGAAGTAACACAGATACCATAGGACCTGCTAACTGCTAACAATCCAATTATTCCCCAGAGCTCTCACTGTTACATACTCTGATTTCACAACTCATTTCTTAAGGAGCAATATTTAAGGAAATAGAAATGCAAGCTTCACAAGGCTCCTAAAAGAAAGAAATGGGGGAAAAAAAAACCAAAAAACAAAACCCACAACCAAAACCAAGCCAAATCAAACAAACAAACAAACCAAAAAAACCAAATGAACAAACCAAAAAACAACAGAAACCAGCCCACAGCTTAATATACATTTAGAACTAGAAGAAACATGTTTATACATGGTTCTGCATCTTGATTTTCTCACCATTTCTGCATGTTTTGAAAGGTTTATGCAAGACCCTTTTCAAACCCTATCCAAGCACTCCATACACTGCACACGGCTTCTCATTTCAACCATAAAGTCCCTGGGTTTGGACCTATTCTTGTGGAGACTTTAGTTTTTCTCTCCTTCAGCTGTACCTGAAAATTCCATTTTCCCCCTATTTAACTGCAATTTATTTTCACCATTCTTTTGAACAACGCTCACCAGCTTCACTATTTATCTGCAATAACATTATTTAGTTACCTCTGTTTCTACAGCAAGGCAGCAGAAGTGGAGTAGTGCTCCACTTGAATATATGAACACCGACTTTTAACAGTCCTCATACTGATCCTGCCAAAGGCTAGTAATGTGTGTTTTCATACCTAGTGAAAGCATGATATGCTTCTACAGATGAGTTCATGTGCAGACACCAACACGTCTTTCAGCCAAATCAAATACTACTGCACAAGGCTGACAAGCCAATGGTGGATTTCCAGTATGTCAAGATCACAGGCAGACACACGTACACTCACATCCCAGATATACTTCTGCATGCACAGGTGAGGCAAGACTACCAATATATCAGGATACATGCCCTCCTGGAGAGATCCTTTGAGCCAGAGGTCCTGCCAAGGTGCACAGCCTGAGCAGAGGTGGCTGCCACCACTCCAGCCCACAACATGCAGCATCACCAGCATCCAAGAGGATTCCACCAGGCATGGGTGCTTGAAACATGTTGAGGAGAAAACTCCAGAGAGACCCATTTACCGAATCAGAGGCCAGTGACTAGCATAACACAAGGCCTGTGCACACTGCTACCACCTAGGAATCACTCATGGGCAGCAGCACACCCCAGCATGCTACATATTCCCACCCTTAAAAAGTGTTGAGGATCCATACTTGCATCCTCTGGTCTTTGCAATGTTGTC
>VWZI01010022.1:30584-52235 GCA_013396835.1 Psilopogon haemacephalus
TTTTTTTTTTTTTTTTTTTTTAAGCTTCAACTAATTCTGGTCTCAGAAAGCTCTCCCCTGTGCCTCTCTAGCCTTTTTTCTATTTTCCCCTCCACCATGGCTCGGACGTGTTGATTCTCACCCTCTGCCCAATCTCACAGCAGTTCTGTCCCTTCTCGGTTCCATCCACTCCTGTCTTTGGTTTGCAATTCTCTCCTGTGCTGTTTGACAACATCTCCATCTTCTGGACACAACACACATGACATGTAACTAAACTTTTTTTTTCTTTCTTTCTTTCTTTTTTTTTCTTTCTTTTTTTTTTTTCCCTGCCTACAAACATTATTTACCTCTTCTGATCCACAGGTTTCAGAGACCTTTGGACTGTGAACTAAGGGCAAGACCTTATGTCTTTTCAAGATGGCTGAAAAGACAGCAGAGAAGCATTTTTCTTAATAGGTTTATGCTTGCTGTCTAGAGGTTCCCAGCTACACTGGGAGCAATTTGTGAATCACTAAAAACAAAAACCAACTTTCACTCCTTATCAGTGAAATACTTAAGTTTTCATTTTCCAGCAGCCATACTGCTCTATGCTCCCACTCCTTCATCTCTTTCCAGTCAAAGTCTGCTCAAGCTTGTTAAAGAAATTTAACATGCAGATAGCCACTGCTGAGACTCATTCAGCACATAGTGCTAGCAGAAGCAGCCTTGAAATAGGAAAGGCCAGTATTCACAGTCCTTCCTCTCATCTCTCCAGTCTCTCCTCTCATAGACACTTGATGCACCACTTCCCTTGCACCACTCCGTATCACTTTATTTCTGCTTTGCCCTGCCTCAGGATCAAAATCATGTGTGTGTGTGTGTGCGCACGTCCTGAAATCAGGGAGTTTGGTAATGAGCTGGAAGAAATCCTCTAGCTCACAACAGGGACATTTCAAAGCATCTGCCTTAATTTGCCTATTAGCTTCAACTGGACATTTCGGGCCCCTGTGCTCTTCCATAGCATCTCATAAACTATTATTTTTTTTGCAATCCAGGATGTTGCTCCACTCTGTGAATTAAGTGAACATTGTGCAGAGATCCTACCAGTCCACTGGAGGTGGGATGAAAACACTTCTGTGTCAGGCACCACTATGGGGCACTTTCCAGTTTCATATCATTACCAGAAAATTCTGAACAACTTAGTGCATGCATTAAGAAACAGACATAAAATGGCTTTGCACACAAGCTCAGGTTTGGGGGAATCAAGGGAAGGAGACTGACAGTAAACACTGCCATGGGTGAAAAAAAAACAAGAATTTGTTTGTCAAAGCAATGAAAGCATCCAGGCAATTCACAAGGAACATGTGACAACTTTTCTAGCTTTTTTACCGAATCACCAGTCTGCTGGGGGTGAATTATATTTCAGCTGGTAGACCTTACATAAAAGACCTGATCACAACAAGCTGCGTAATTAGAAATTGATGGAAAAGCCAGGACCACACTAGACTGCTAAAGTGCAATGATAAAAAGAAGACTCAGCAAACAATGCCTAGCAATGGTGCTGAGAAAAAGCAAAAGACTGAAATGTGTTTTACGGAGGAAGTGTTAAAAGGCTTGAACAGTCAGCAGGGAAATCCTTTCATGCTGCGTGATCCTGACAGTGGCCAGGACAATAATGCTTTGCACATAATAATAGAAAACTCTATGAAACAGACAGGCTTGCATTAAAAAAAAAAAAAAAAAATCAAAAATTCACCCTTTTTTCTAACAGAAACGAATTAAAAAGCTCTACAATATCGACCAATCTCTTGAGGTGGAAAGGTGTGGCATAATACACTGTAGCAAATTCCTGCTACCTGTTCCACCTGATTCCTACTAGCCCGGTGGTCCTGAAAAAAATGAGTTACTGGTATATATAATTAGCGAGAATGGCTGCAGTATACTTCTGGTAGCAGACAGTATGATACAGTCCCATTTTCAAGGCACTGTGAACTCTTAAATCTGCAGAGTCCTGATGGAGCCTTACTCCATGGCATCATATATGAAATTACCACAAGGCAAGCTGCATATATCACAGAAGAGTTTAAGGACAAACATGCTTCATTGAAAGCACATTAAAAGCAAAGAAGACTTGAGAGTTGAGAAAGCAAGTAATAAAAAATGTGTGGTACAGCCCTTTGCAGTATAACAGAAGTGTACTTTATAATTTTTTTTATGTTCATTTTCACTTGTGGTCTGGTCACTTATGCCCAGGTATTCCTTGGCTTCCCTCCCTAGTACAACAGTCAGGTACACACCCATGTGTACAAACCGCAGTAAAACAGGACATAGGGAATCACAGAACTGTGCAGGTTGGAAAAAATCTTTAAGCTTATCTGTTCCAACCACTAACGTAGCTCTGCCAATTCCATCGCTAAACCATGTATACCTAAGTACCACATCTAAGTACCACCTCGTGATGGTTACTCATCCAATTCCACTGTTTCAATGCTTGACAACTCCTTCAGCAAGAACTGTTTCCTGATGTCCAATATGTACCTTCACTGGCACAACGTGCGGTCATCTCCTCAATGCTTTGTTAATTGGAAGAGATCGACATTCACCTCACTACAACCTCCTTTCACGTAGTTGTAGTGGAGAGCAGTAAGGTCTCACATCACTCTTTTATTCAGACTAAACAATCTCAGCTCCCTCAATCGTTCCTTGTAAGAGCCGTTCCCTAGACTCTTCAGCACTTTGTTACCCTTCCTTGGAAGAGCAGCAACTCAATGCCGTCTTCGTTCTGAGGGGCGCCAAACCCAAAGACAGTATTCGAGGTGCAGCCTCACCAAGGCCGAGTACGAGGGGATAGTCACTTTCCTGCCGGCCTCACTATTCCTCATACAGACCAGTCTGCCTTTTGGGCAACCTGGGCACACTGCTGGCTCGCGTTCAGCCGGCTGTCTGCCAGCTGCCCCAACCAGCGCGCAAACGACGAACTGCTCGCCCGAAGGAGGCCAAACCACCCGTAAGATGGAGAGCTCACGTTAGACCCGCCCTGAGGCGACAGAAGAGAACGGCCCCGTCCACGGCCCCGCCCCCCTTTTCCCTCCCGCCTCTTCCCTCCCGCGCTTCCGGCGGCTGCTGACGTGCCGGGCCCTGCCCCGCTACGCTGCGGCGCCTGCCCGCTGTGTCTGCGCGGGGCGGCAGGCGGCGTAACCTGTACCCGGTGTTACCCTGGCGCGGTAGCGGCCGGCCGGTCGCGGAGGATGAGGAGCTGCCGCCGCGGAGCGGGCGGGCCGCGCCGCTCCTGAGCATTCGCACTCCTTCCCTCGCAGGGAGGCCGGGCCGGGCCGCGCCCGCTCCGCGCCCCCGGCATGGAGGAGAAGTACAGCGAGCAGGCCTTGGCCGGCGGCGGCGTACTGGGACCCGTGGATGTGCCCAGCGCCCGGTAAGGGCGGTGGGGGTGGGAAGCGGCCGCTTTGCTGGCTGAGGGTGGCGTGGTGGCAGGTGCCAACCCTTCTCTCTCCTTTTGCAGGCTGACTCGGTACATCGTGCTGTTGTGCTTCGCCAAGTTCTTGAAAGCTGTGGGGCTGTTTGAATCCTATGATCTTCTGAAAACGGTCCACCTCGTGCAGTTTATCTTTATAGTGCAGCTGGGGTGAGTGCGCGGGGAGTGAAGTCTTGTCCACCACTGTTACTACACTGTTGTCTACACTGTTTATTAGCATCTAGCTTATACCCTGCGTTATGTTATTATAGGTTAATGGAGGAGAAGGTATAGCAGTGGATCCAGGGAATACTCTATTCTCTATTGTATTTCTGTGCCTGTAGTTTCAGAAGTAATAGAGTGTGTCAGGTTTGAAGGGATCCACAAGGATCATGGATTCCAAACCTGTGCTCAGTGTAGGGATATCTAAAACTAAACCATGTGACTCTTAGCACAGTCCAGATATTCCTTGAACTTTTGACAGTCTTGATGCCATGACCCCTTCCTTAAGGAACCCCTTCCAGTGACAGACCACACTCTCAGTGAAGAACCTTTTCAGAATCCCACCCTTGACACGGCTTCATTCCATTTCCCCATGTTCTGTTGCTAGAGAGAGCATCACTTCCTCTCCACTGGTCCCTGTGAGGAAGTTGCAGACTGTAATGAGGTCACCCATCTGCCTTCTCCAAGTTGAGCAGACCCAGTGACCTCAGCTATTCCTCTTAAGTGTTAACTTTTGAGGCCTTTCACTATCTTGGTTGCCTTTGCCTGGATGCGCTTTCATAGTTTGGTGTTCTATTGAGATGCCCAAAACTGCACACTGTACTTGAGCTGAGGCTGCTCTAGTATGGTGTATAGTGGGACAGTCACTGCCACGGCCAACTGGCTGTGCTGTGTTTGGGTGCATTTCAGGACATAGCCCTTTAGGCTGCCAGTGCACACTGTTGAATTGTATTCAACTTGCCATCAACCCACTCCTCCAAATCTCTACATCTCCAGTGCTTCTTTCCAGCCTCTTGTCCCTTAATTTGTACTTATAACCAGGATTTGTACTTATAACTAGGATTACAGTCTCAGTTTGAGAATTTGCTACTTGCTCTCATTAAATTTCATACGGTTGGTGATTGCACAGGTCTCCAGTCTATACAGATCTCTCAAGCAAAGCCTGCCTGCCCTCAAGAAACTCCAGTGATTTTGCTACATTAAAATTGATAATACTATGACTACTAATCACAGGAAACTCAAGCACGTCCCAGTTTTCTAAAGGGTGTGGAAAACAGGCTTTTCTCAAAATTTATATTCTGTAGTTCTTGTGTACTTAAGCTGCTATTTTTTCTTTGACTAAGAACTAAACTGTGGAAACTTGTGTCAAATACACAAACAACCTTTGCTGATACAATCCTGGTTTGCGTTTACCTGATACAATATGGAAGAGCATTTCTGTTAGAGATTTTGCAGAGTTGGAACATTTAGAACCTAATTTTTTTCCTTTTATTTGAACTTGATTTACATTTCTGTGCTTCTCACTTGCACGTCTCTAAGAACCATAGTGTTTTTCCCCATCATTTACTCTTGACCCTTGTTGAGAAAGATGCATGCTTTTTCTTACTGTATTTAGCATTCATATGTGAATAACCTTTGTAGGTACATAACATGCTAATAAAAAGCATCAATCCTCACAAGTTCTGAGATAATTTTAGTTTATTTTTTCTAAATCTCAGGTAGGCTTTCCATTAGCCATTCTCTGAAGACTTTGCATTTAAAACTGACCAGAACTGAAGTTTGCTTGTCATCACCTTTGTACTGATACCTGATACATGTAATGCAGCAGGGAAAGTAACACGAGTGAGTGTGGTCAGTGTGGTCTTCTAATGAAAAACACAGAGAAAGTAATTTTGTCAGCAGACACAGAGTTTAGAGCTTGTTTGAACAAAAAGCTGACTGCAAGTAATTGAGAAAACTTTCTTCTTTTAACAGGTCTGCATTTTTTATGGTTTTGTTTCAAAAACCGTTTTCTTCTGGGAAGGTGGTAACCAAGCGTCAGGTGAGTTGCTGCATGTATTAGCGATTCACGTTTGTAGGTATTCTTAACTATGTGGCTCTTGTGAAAAACGAAAGCAGAACAAAGGTTATTCCACTTGGAAAATGCAGTTGCAATTTCCAGACATGTGTAACTAACTTTTTGTCTAGTGTGCTATAAAAAACAACCAGGGTTTTTAGCTTTTGCAAAATGCTTTCAAAAGTATTGAGAGGACTGGTTCTGGGCTTCGTGTAAGCATCTATTGAAGACCGGATTTTCAAAAAGAGCTTAGTTTACTCAGACAACTTTGACAGTTCTGAAGGGCAGCTCCTGGATTGCCAGACCATCAGAGTGCTCCAGTTGTGTCCCCCATGCCAGAATTGTGTTTTCTTCATGATGCATCATGATGACACAGATTCTTAAGCACCACATCCAAACGACCCTTAAACATATCATGGGTTGACGACTCAACCATCTCTGTGGGCAGCTCATTCCAGTCCCTGAACACTCAGTGAAAAACTTTCCCCTAATGTCCAATATAAACATACTCAGTCTCAGCTTGATAGGTTAGTCTGTGCTCTTCAGAGCTCTGTTGAGTTCCTAGTATCCTGAGATGTCAGAGTAGGTCCAGGTTGGAATTTCCTGTTCCATAAAAATACCCCTTCACATCACATGCTCTGTATTCATCTTAGATTTTTGCAGTTGTGTGCACAAAACTCGATCCACACACACTGTCATGAGTGTTTGTGCTAATCAGAGAGAATCTGAAGGATAGCCTCCTCAGTGTTACAAATGCTTTTGTCGATGTTTCTACAGCTACTGTGCTAAAGACTGCTAGTAATGTAGAGTGTTTATTTTGAAACTATGGAGAAAATAATTAACTCCTTTCTTTTGTAGTGGATCAAAATCTTTAAGCATGCTGTTGTGGGGTGTATCATTTCACTCTTGTGGTTCTTTGGCCTTACTCTTTGTGGACCACTAAGGTAAATACACATTTACTTCAAAAAATGTTTTATCCTTTTAAGCTAACTTTTGTGATCTTTCCCTCTCTTACTCCTTTGCTTTTTGTTTGGTGTCTGTTAGCCCATAATGCCCACCGCTTATTTAGTCTTTGAAAATTTAGATGCATCTTTATGATTTTTTCTTGTGAACTCTATTGTGCTTGGCAAAAGCTTCATATAGTTTTCTGCAGAGCTAGTAATTTTCTTTATTTATTTTTTTGACAAGACACTAGTGAAATTCTCGATAGTGCTTAAACTATTGATGTGAGTGATACAAGATCACTGACTGTAGTACTGACTGTTTTTCACCATTTCCTTATTCTTTAATGTAACCTCTACTGTTTATTTAACTGTGTGAAGATCATGACTTGACAGATAGTGATAGCTGCTTGTAAATGGTGTGACAGTGCTGATATACTGTCAGAAATCAAGGTTAATGTGCCTTTCATTACAGAGAGAAAGGCAAAACCTTACATGGTATGTTTTATGAAGTTGAAGTTTTATCCCCTATACAGGAGAAGGCATGCCTGAGACTAATAGCAATTCTTTATATGGTGGTGTCTGACTGGCTGCTGGTGGTCTTCTGAAACAAAGCCATTACCATGGACCCTAGCAGGTTGTGTTTCTATGCAGAGAATGACGGAAGCATTTGGCAAACTCGACAGTGATTATTGCTTTAATGTAGTGCTCTGGAAAGCTGTCAGTATAGCTTGTTAAACAGCCTTTGCTATCTGAATGTGATAGGTTGCAAGTTACAATTTCTTATTTTCAGCAGCGAGGAGATTCTGGGTTGTGCAAACTACTAGACCATCAATACCTCAATAATCAGGGTAAAATAGAACAGAACAGGATCTCTTTCTTCTTCAAGCCAGAAACTTCAATTTAGAGGAGGTATTGTATAGGAAACAATAATTATTCTGTCTTGAGCAAGTTAGTATCTTGTGTTATTTGATGTAGGTTCAATTTAAATTAATCTATAAATAGATAATTTTAATCTGTTCCTTGAGTTACGAAATTCTTTGTTTTGTGATATGTGTAGCAATCCACAGCTAAATTTGTTGCTGACAGAGGCAGAGAGATTTGCATTTTTCCTTCTGAATTGTTTAAATTTGCTGTGGAAATCACATAAGTATTTGACTGCTGAAATATTTTGACATATTTAGCTGAAATAGTGTATATTGAGCTTGTGATGTAAATTCCTTGTACATGGGCATAAGTGTTTATTTAACTTTTTTTTTATAGGACGTTGTTGTTGTTTGAACACAGTGATGTGGTTGTACTATCGCTCCTTAGTGTCTTGTTCACAAGCTCAGGTGGAGGACCAGCAAAGGTATTTAAAAATGTACTATACCAAATCTAAAAAACACTGAATGCTATAGTTTCAAGTACTTCTGCACCTGGAACAAACAGTGTTTTGGAAACTCTGCTTTTTCTAAATTTAAGTGGTGGTAAAATTGTAAGAAGTTCTACTTGAAATAATACGACACTATGCAACAGTGGGTGAAGCTATTTGACATCCATGGCAAATACCTGCAAAGTTTTTGTAGGTGGATAGACCCTTGAGAATTATTTTTGACTTTGAGCTTTCTTTCTAAGATGATTTTAGTTTCAATTTGTGAAAAACACATATATGTGTGTAGTGGTTCTGGCCCTTAGGCACTGAAGTCCAATAGTAGTCTCCAGATCCTTGCATAGCCTCTTCAATGTCTGTAGCTTTTCCCATACTTTGTTTTTTTTTTTTTCTGCCAAAAATGTTAAGTACTTTAATGTCTACATAAGTCTATATATGTGCTGAATATTCAGGCCCAGCCTTTTGCTTAATCAGAGCTCTACATGAGATACCCTTTATCCAACATGCAAGACGTTCTCTATCTGTGCCTAATCATCCCTAAATAGAATGAGTTTATCTCAGCACTCAGCAGTTTTTGCCACTGGTGAAAGATACTTTGAGATGTCACATACCTGAGACTAGGGTATTTGCTGTGTAAGAGAAAGTTTGTTGCCACCCCAGGCTGGGAATTTTGAAATCTCTGCCATATAGCTGCTGCCAGAGTCTCCTAATAACTCTTAGGCTGGTCTTAGAGTGAATAGCACAGTTACCTGCTCTATCACTTCTATGCCTCCCCCACTCAAACTGAGGTGCTTTGGGCATCCAGCATGAAACTCTTTTTTTTTTTGTCGAGCCAACCACCCAAAGTATAGGTAGAGAGTTTCAGAGAGGTTCTTTGTATTTTAGTTGATCATGCTTGGCAGTTAAGTTGCATATCTAAGCAAAAACAAAGGGGCAGTAACCCTGTCCTCTATGTGTTTCAGCTTTATGAAATGAAATGTAGCAGTCAGCTGGCTTTCCACAGTTCAAATCTTATAGCTGTATTTGTTTTCTGAATATTAATTTTAATAGTATTTCTTAGCTCTACAACTCAGTGTCTCCCCGAGTTGAAGGATATCAAAGTTAGCGGTGCTCTACATTAGAGTGGTGAAAGCTCTGAGAGCTGCAATTCCGTTGCTGACTCCATTCCTTCCCCACAGAAGCACCACAGAGCTCTGCTATTTCAGAGCCATGACACAGTTATCTAGCATTTACCTCCCCTGAGATGACATTCTGCATCTTGTTCACTAGATCCTGTTTATAGCTCCTTGATGGTAAAAAAACCACTAAGTCATCAGGCTTAAGTAGCTGTGTGTTCTGGCAGACAAAAACATACCACGAAGAAGTTGAAGTTTGTGCAGCTTAGGTTTCTTGCTTGTTACAGTGGTGAAACCGGAATAGATAGAAGACTACATTGTCAATGTCACTTTTTAAATCAGTATTTTTTCCTTACTTAACTAGAATGTGCAGGAATAGGAGATAGAGAACTGATTTCCTGTGGCTTTTTACATTGATTGTTACAGCACATGAAAATATTTGTGATGGTTTTTTTTTTGTTGTTATTGTTTTACAGACAAGAGGTGCTGCATTTTTCATAATAGCTGTCATCTGCTTACTGCTTTTTGATAATGATGACCTCATGGCTAAAATAGCAGAACATCGTATCCTTTTCCTGTGGCTAAGACCAAGGGCCTGTTACTACAGGAGTAGAGAAAATGTGAAGTTTTATTCACTGAATTAAATATACTTGCATTTTTTGTCAAAGGAGTCTTACCATCTAAGACCATTTAATTTTATGGATAAATATTGAATGCCAAATTAATAGTGTTGCTTAATCTGATAACTTAGAATGCAGCTATAGATTCTAAGTTCTAGTTAAAAACTCCTGCTCTTTTTCACCTATCAGACCACTTAGGTCCAGGAAGGCTAGAAGCCTTCCTGATCAGCGCTCTTGGTTTTGTTTGTAAGTTCTAGACATAATGGATGTAGCCTATGTGTGTACAGCAAGTGGTTGAGAGTCTGACTGGCAGTGTTCTGTATATATCCGGAAAGATTCATGGAATCCTAAAATTGTAGAATGGTGTGGGTTGGAAGATACTCATAGTCCAACTCCCTTGCAGTGACAAAGGGCATTTTCAACTAGGTTGCTCAGAGACCCATACAACTGACCTTGAATATATTCAGGAATGGGGCATATACTACCTCTCCGTGCAACTTACTCCAGTGTTCTACCACCCTCACTGTAAAAAAACCTCTCCTTATATCTAGCATGAATCTTTCCTTGTTTAGTTCAAAACCATCACCTCACCCCTTTTCCCTTTGCTGCAGGCCCTGTGCAAAAGATTGTCCCCATTGCTCTGCCACTGTCCCATCATTTGTGCCAAACAGTGGCAGACAGGAGAGGTGCCTGAGAACTGGAAGAGAGCTAGTGTCACTCTAGTCTTCAAAAAGGGCAAGAAAAAGGTTCTAGAGAATTATCAGCCTCACCTCCATCCCTGGAAAAATGATGGACTGGCTCCTTCCAGAGGGCATCTCAAGGCACTTAAGAGAAAAAGGTTATCAAGAGTATTCAGCATGGATTTATCGTACTTGACTAACCTGATAACATTCTATGAGGACATAACTGAATGGGTAGATTCAGAGAGACCAGTGGATGTGTGCTACTTTGACCTTAGCAAGACACTGTCTCACATGATATTCTAAGAGCAAGCTCAGGAAGCATGGGATGGAAGAGCAGTCAGTGAGGTAGATTAGGAACTGGTTACAAGATAGAGTTCAAAGAGTGGTGATTGATGGTGCCAGATCCAGCTGGAGAGATGTAACCAGTGGAGTCCCCCAGAGATCAGTGCTAGGTCCAGCCCTGTTCAGCATCTGCATCAATAACATTGAAGAGGGCACAGAGTGTCTGCTCAGCAAGTTTGCTGATGACACCAAACTGGGAGGCTGATGCAGCTAAAGGCTGTGCTGCCATCCAGTGAGACCTAGACAGACTGGAGAGCTGGGAACAGAGAAACCAAATGAGGCTCAACAAGGACAAGTGCAGAGTCCTGCACCTGAGGAGGAATAATAAACTGCACCAGTACAGGCTGGGAGGTGATCTGCTGGAGAGCAGTCCTGTGGAGAGGGACCTGGGAGTGCTGGTGGATAACAAGTTAACCATGGGACAGCAATGTGCCCTTGTGCCCAAGGAGGCCAATGGGATCCTGGGGTGTATTGGGAAGAGAGTGTCCAGCAGATCAAGGGGGGTTCTCCTCTCCCTCTACTCTGCCCTGGTGAGACCCCATCTTGAGTACTGTGTTCAGTTTTGGACTCCCCGTTTTAAGAGGGACAGGGATCTGATAGAGAAGGTCCAGTGGAGGGCTATGAGGATGATTAGGGAACTGGAGCACTGCCTGATGAGGAGAGGCTGAGTGACCTGGGACTTTTTAGTCAGGAGAAGAGAAGACTGAGAGGGAATTTAACAAATGTTTATAAATATGTGAGGGTGGGAGGTCAGGAGGAGGGACACAGGCTCTTCTCACTTGCTTGCTGTGATAGGACAAGGAGCAATGGATGTAAGCTGCAGCACAAGAGGTTTCACCTCAACACAAGGGGGAACTTCTTGACTGGAAGGGTCACACAGCACTAGAAGAGGCTCCCCAGAGGGGTTGTGGAGTCTCCTTCTCTGGAGACTTTCAAGGCCTGTCTGGACGTGTTTCTCTGTGACATGAGCTAAATTGTGTGGTCCTGTTCTGGCAGGGGGTTTGGATTCAATGATCTCTTTAGGTCCTTTCCAACCCCTGTCATCCTGTGATCTTTCTTACAGCCCCACTTAAGTACTGAAAAGCTGCAGTAAGGTTTCCCCAGAGTCATCTCTTCTCCAAGCTGAACAAGTCCCAATTATCAGCCTTCATAGGAGAGGCGTTCCAGCCCTCCAGTCATTTTTGTGGCTCTACTCCAACAGGTACATGTCTACTTTTGTTGGACCTACTCCAACAGGTACATGTCCTTCCTATATTGAGGAGTCCAGAGCTTAACACAGTACTCCAGGTGTGGTCTCAACTGAGCAGAGTAGAGTGGCAAAATCACCTCTCAGCCTGCTAGTCACGCTTGGTTTGATGCATTAGAGGATACAGTTGACTTTCTGGGCTGTGAGCACACACTGCCAGCTCCCATCAGTCTTCATCCATCAGTACACCCAAGTCTTCGCTACAGGGCTGCATTCAATCACATCATCCCCCAACCAGCAATTATCCTGACCCAGGTGCAGGAACCTTGTACTTGACTATGTTGAAACCTCATGAGGTTCATACAGGCACTTTTCAAGCTTGCCCTGGTCCCTCTGGATGATGTCATATTCATCAGGCATGTCAACTACACCACTTGGTTTGGTGTCATCTGCAAGTTTGCTGAAGGTACAGTCAATCACACTGTGACATTGGCAAAGATGTTGAACAGCACTGGTCCCAGTAAGGACCCTTGAGGTACACTACTTGTCTCCATTCACCATCTGGACATTGTGCTTTTCACCAGTAACCTCTGGATGTGACCATTCAGCCAGTTGCTTGTCCACCCATCACATTCCTATCTCTCCAATTTAGAGAGAAGGGTGCTGTGGGGGACCATGTCAAAACCCTCAGAGAAATCCAGGCAGATGAAATCCATAGCTCTTCACTTGGCCGCTGATGTGGTGACTCCATCATAGAATGCTACTAGGTTGGTGAGGCAGAACTTGCCCTTGATGAAGCTATACTGGCTGTCTTGAATCTGTCCTTCACATGCCTTAGCATCACCTTTAGGAGGATCAGTTCTGTGATCTTCCCAAGCACAGCAGTGAGGCTGGTGGAACAGTAGTTGCAAAAGTTCTTACTTCTACCCTTTTCAAAGCTGTGTGCAATGCTTTCCTTTTTGCAGTCACCAGGGAGTTCACCTGACTGCCAGGACTTTTCAAATATGATGGAGAATGGCTTAAAGACTTTTTTTGTGCTTTTGTAAGTGGTAACCTCAGTTCATCTGCTATGCTGAAAAGTGCATTTAAGCTACAAGTGGAAGCTGACTAACATGAAAGCCACTGAGTACAATTCTGAAATGAGTTTTCAGCAAGTCATATATAAATAATATAATAAAGCATGCTGACAAAAAGTGGTACATCTAAGGACAGGCACTAAAAATGAGCAAGGTGAAAGTAAGCAGTTTCAAGGAAGGATGAAAACCTGGAATTAAAGGTGCACATGATGTATTCAGGAAAAACAAATTAAGCCACTGAGTTCTCAGTGAGTAAATTTATTGACAACATGCTTTTCATTAGTTTTCCCAAAACCTATTATTTTAGTATTTGCTGCATTGTTTGTCAATTACTTTGTTTTCTGTATATCTAGAAACTGTAAAGATAAAAATCAGATTTTACAAACCTCACTGTTAGAGTGCTTTTAGTGAAAATCAATTTTTAATGCTGTTGAAAATATTTTTTTAAGTCCAATTTAGACTATTAACATAAATCATGGAGAACAGGAGATATGGAAAGACAGTGAATGTCACTCCAGTCTTTATAAAAGGTGAGAAGGAAGAGCCAGGCAACTACAGACCAGTCAGCCTCACCTCCTTCCCTGGAAAGATGATAGAGCAGCTCATTCCAGAGGTCATCTCTAACCACATGTAAGAAAAGAGGGTTATCAGGAGTAGCCAACATGGATTTTCCTCAGGGGAGATCATGCTTGACTAATCTGATAGCCTTTGAAACCATGACCAAATGAGGTTAAGTGCTGTGGATGTCATATACCCTGACTTCAGTAAGGCTTTGATACTGTCTCCCATAGCATCCTCACAGAAAAGCGCAGGAGATTCAGCATAGATGGTTGGTCTGAAAGATAGATCAAAAAATGTCTTGACAACAGAGTTCAAAGGGTTGTCATCAGTGACACAGAGTTAACTTGGAGACCTGTAGCCAGTGGTGTTCCCCAGGGATCAGTACTGGGTCTAGTTTTGTTCAATATCAACAACCTGGATGAGGGCACTGAGTGTACCTTTAGCAAGTTCACTGATACAGGCTGGGGCAGGTGGCTGACACCCATCAGGGTGTGCTGCCATCCAACAAGAGCTGGACAGGCTGGAGAGCTGGGTGAAGGCAAAACACATGAAGTTCAATAAGGACAAGTGCAGGGTCCTACATCTGGGGAGAAATAGCACCAGCACACGTTGGAGGCTGCCCTGCTGGAAAGCAGCTCTGTGGAGAAAGACCTTGGAGTGCCAGTAGACAGCAAGTTCTGCATGGGCCAGGATGCAATGGCATCCTCAGGTGCATCAAGAAGTGTGTCCAGCAGGTTAAGGGAGATTCTTCTACCCCTCTACTCTGGTGACACCATACCTGGAATACTGTGTCCAGTTTTGGGGTCCCCAGTTCAAGAGAGACAGACCTACTGGAGTCCAGTGAAGAGCCAGAAGGATGATTTGGAGGCTTGAACACCTCCCCTATGGAGAGAGACTGAGACACCTGGGGCTGTGTAGTCTGGAGAAGACTAAGAGGGGATCTGATCAATGTCTATAAATATCTGGGGGAGTGTGTGTCAAGTGGATGGGGCCAATCTCTTTTCAGGGATGCGCAGTAGTAAGACAAGGAACAGTGGATCCAAACTTAACCATAGAAGGTTTCACTTCAACATGAGGAGAAGCTTCTTTACAGTGAGAGTGACAGAGAACTGGAACAGGCTGCTCAGAGAGATCATGGGGTCTCCTTATCGGGAAACTTTCAAAACCCACCTGGATGTGTTCCTGTGCAAACTACCCTAGGGGATCCTGCCATGGCAGGGAGGTTGNTAGGGGATCCTGCCTTGGCAGGGAGGTTGGACTTGATGATCTCTGGACATCCCTTCCAGCCTCTCCAGTGTTCTGTGATCCTGTATCATTACTTCTGTGCAGTATTCAACAGCGACTCTGTGATTGTGTCCTTATGTTTAAAAAGCTCCTTTTTGTTCTCATTGTATTTAACTATTTCCTTTCTGTGGAAATACTTTAATCTTTCCTAAATTTAAGGACCTTACAAACCTTAAAGCTCTGTTTGCTCACTTTGTGTTTCCATGGTCTTCTGCTACCTCTACTTGTTCTTTGTGCTTTGGGTTTTTTTAATTAAAGAAATCAGATTAAACTCTTCCTTAATTTGTATTTTATTTAGCTGAGGGACATCACGACAGTGCTCTTACCCATGTTCTGTATACAATCATTGCTTTCCTGGGTGTTGCAGATCACAAGGTAAATAACTTGTATTTTAGCAGGTTAGTACTTGCATAAGTTTACTTACATACTTACATAATTTCACCAGCTCAGAGCTAATCCAAACCTAAATCAACCAAAAAACTGAACACGCTCACCACATGTTGCAACCAAACTAGCACTGTATTTCTTACATCCCGCTTGAGTATGAGCAACAAACCATACAATATTCAGCTTGTTTAGGTGACAAAGACTTTTCCATAGTGCCTAACTAAAAAGTCTTGTTCAACTTAAGCATTTTGTCGTCAGTGTTCAGGATTTTTGTAATTCTTTGCATACACGCTCTTTCTTCCTTACATTTAGGATGTGTATTTTGTTGCTGCTTCTTTGTCTTTCCCCAGCCTTACCTCTACATTAGGCACATACATTTAAAGACAGATTCTGATATTACAGTCGCATTATAATTGGTAGCATGAAAATCTCATGAAAAACTTAGGGTATATGATTAAGTTGACAGCATTGAAGACTAAAATGGGGGGAAAGAACAGCAACTGAGAAAGTGGTATAAAAATAAATGTTCATGAGACTGGCTAACTGCACAATGCAAGTGTGATCTAAGAGAGATGAGATGGTCTGTTTGTATCTCATGATTAATTTTTAGACAACTTTTGAAGAAAATATTTTGAAGAAATGCAATGTGTGCTGTCTGCATTTAGCCTGTATCCAAGGCTACACTAGAGCAGTTGCCCTCCCAAGCAGAAAAGGAGGATTGGGAAGAGGAGAGGAAACCCATGGGTTGAAATGAAAACAGATTTTATGAACCAGCACTATTAATACCAATGCCAGTATAAAGTAAACAGAAGTTGTACTCAGCCAAGTGAAGCTGGTCACAGCTGGTTTGTGACTGGAGTGTAGAACAGTCAGAAATGGGAAAGCAATCCTTGAGAGCGGAATGATAAGCAAGGCCTTCCAGGCATGCGGAGAAGCAGGAGGAGCCGAAGCCCAAATAGCAGCCCCTGTCCTCAGCAAACTGTCCCATCTTTATGGAATGGGATACATCTGTAAGCGAGCTTGCATCAGTTACCCTGGCTGACTTGAGATTGCTAGTGACCTGTGGACCAGGTCTGAGCTATGATTCTGTCCCAGTGAAACCAGGAAGTGTGATTAAAGGTAAGTGAACGAAAATTTTGTGAAAGGCATAGTGGCCATTACACATAATACTTCTGTGCTTTATACTTTATATATGCTTTCAGCCCTTTTTAAATAATGGAAAATGATGAAACAAGTTCTGTGTGATTTTTCTTTGTATGCTGTTCACTGCCAGTTTGCTGCTGTTTTTGCCAATTAACACTGTTGGCTGCTTTAAACTTCCAAGTTGTAGTAGGCTGTTGTGAATAGTGCTGAGGTATAACTTTGTATGGTATGATACTGTTTTCAACTAGAGTAACAGTTGCAGAAAATATCCTATCTTTGTCTTTTCTTGATAAATAAAGTGTTGCTTTGTTTGGAGTGAGGTATTTGGCCCTTAAGAAATGCTAACAGGATCCCTCTGTGTTTCCAGGGTGGAGTACTGCTTCTGGTACTGGCATTGTGCTGTAAGGTTGGGTTTCACATGGTTTCCCGAAAACTGTCTGTAGATGTAGGTGGAGCCAAACGCCTTCAAGCTTTGTCTCATCTTGTTTCTGTTCTTCTGTTGTGCCCATGGGTCATTGTCCTTTCTCTAACAACAGAGGTAAGATAGCAAGTGGAAAACGGTGTAATTTTTGTTGTGCCTCTATTTGTGAAATTAATTTTATATCTGTCTTTTAAAATATCTTTAAGACTACCAAAATTACTTTTTTTTTTTTTTGTAGTAAGCTCTGCTTTAAATTTTACCTCTGTATTTTATATATATAACTGAGTGATGCCTTAAATTCCTCTATTGTGTGATAACTTTCTCATCTTTCTAGGTCAGATATTGTATTCTGGATTTATATACTAACACTGCAGAAGAACTAATGACTGTACAAATACAGGGCCTCTTTATTACTGAGGAATAAGTCATACTAATGTAAAGACATATTTGCTATGCCTGAATGCTGAGGGAGAGCCAGTTGCAAGCGTGGCCTTGCATGTGCCATGGCTTTTAAGCACATGAAAGTATTTCAAGTAAGGTACTGTAATGCTTATTAGCTGTACTAGGCTTTCTATAGCCAGAGTGTTGGTTTATATGATGAACTGAAAATGTGAAGATATCACAGGGTCATAGAATGGTAGGGGTTGGACAGGGCCTCTGAAGATCATCTAGTCCAACCTCTCTGCCAGAGCAGCTTGTCCTAGATCAGGTTGTACAGGAATGCATCTAGATGGATTTTGAAAGACTTCAGACAAGGAAATGCCCATAACCTCTCTGTGCAGCCTGT
This sequence comes from Psilopogon haemacephalus, assembly GCA_013396835.1. Lineage (NCBI taxonomy): Eukaryota > Metazoa > Chordata > Aves > Piciformes > Megalaimidae > Psilopogon > Psilopogon haemacephalus. The sequence goes on from VWZI01010022.1 coordinate 47,989, forward strand.
TCCAATGCTCCATCATCCTCAAAATCATTAAGTTTTTCCATATGTTTACATTACACTTCCTGTGTTCTAGTTTGTGCCCATTGTTCATGGTCCTGTCACTGGGCTGTCACTGAGAGGACTGACACCATGCTCTTGGCACCTGCCCTTCAGATATTTATGAGAATTGATAAGATTTGCTCTCAGTCTTCTCTCTGCCCAGGTGGCCAACAAGACCAATGTCATCCTGGCCTGCATCAAAACCAGCATGCCCAGCAGGAGTAGGGAAGTGATTGTGCCCCTGTACTCAGCCCTGGTGAGGCCACATCTTGAGTACTGTGTTCAATTCTGTGTTCAATGCCACAGTATAGGAAAGACATTGAGGTCCTCGAGTATGTCCAAAGAAGAGCAACGAGGCTGGTGAGAAGTTTGGAGGGCATGTTATACAAGGAGTGACTGAGGGAAGTGGAGTTGTTTAGTCTAGAGAAGAGAAGGATAAGGGAAGATCTTACTGCTCTCTAGAACTATCTGGAAGGAGCTTTGAGTGAGGCTGGCTTTAGTTTCTTCTCCTAGGTAACTAGTGGTAGGAGGAGAGGAAATGGGCTAAAGTTGTGCCAAGGGAAATTTAGATTGGATATTAGTAAAAACTTCTTTACTTAAAGAGTGTTGAAGCATTGGGTTGGAAGGAGGACCCAGGAAATTACAGACCTAGGAAGAAGTTCTGCACGGAAAGAGTGATCACCCATTAGAATGGGCTGCCCAGGGAGGTGGTGGAGTCACCGTCCCTGGAGGTGTTCAAAAAGCGTGTAGATCTGCGGGTTATTCAGGATACAGTTCTGTAGTTGTGGTAATCAGGTTATGGTTTGACTCAATGATCTTGAAAGGCCTTTTCCAATCTTAATCATTCTGTGAGTTACCAGGCTAAGCAGCCACAAGTCTCCCAGTCTCTCCTTGTGAGAGACATGCTCCAGTCATCTTACCTTTGTAGCCCTACTGCAAGTAGTTTCCTGTGTCTCTCTTGAACTGGGGAGCTCAGAACAGGGCACAGCTCTCCAAATGTGGCTTCACCAGGGCAGAGAGGAAGGAGGACCTCACACAGCCTGCTGGTCACACTCTTCTTAATTCACCCCAGGGTGCCATTGTCCTTGGCCACCAGAGCACACTGCTGACACATGGCAAACTTGTCCATCAGAACTCCCAGATCATTCTCTGCAGTGCTGTCCCAGCAGGTCAGCCTCTAACCTGTACCTGGTCCATGGAGTTGTTCTTCCCTTGGTGCAAAACTCTATGCTTGCTCTTGTTGAATGTCATGAGATTCCCTTCTGTTCAGCTCTCCAGCTTGTCCAGGTCTTGCTGAATAACAGTACAGCCCTCTGGAGTGTCACCCACTCCTCCCAGGAGTAGAGAGTTGCTGAGTATACTCTGTCCCCTCATCCATGTCATTGATGAATACATAGATCAGGACTGAACCCAGAGCTGACCCCTAGGGAACACCACTTGTTACAGGCCTCTAGCTAGAATGCATTACTTACTAAGCACAGTTAGTATTTTAATGGATTGCTGGAGACTGACAGAGAAAGTTAGGGCTGTTCAGTCTGGAGAGGAAAAGGCTCTGAGAAGACCTCCTTGTGGCCCTTTAGTATCTTAAGGGGGCGTACAAGAAAGTTGGTGAGCAGCTTTTCAGGATGTCGGGTAGTGATACGACTAGGGCTATGGAGCAAAACTGTAAGTGGGTAGATTCAGATTGAATGTTAGGAAGAAATTCTTCACCATGAGGATGGTGACACACTACAACATGTTGCCCAGGGAAGTGGTGGAAGCCAGGCTGGATGGAACTTTGAGCAACCCGATCTAGTGTGAGGTGTCTCTGCCCACGGCAGGGGAGTTGGAAGTAAGTGATCCTTGAGGTCCCTTCCAGCCCTGACAATTCTACGATTTGTAAAGAAAATTGCATAAATTAGTGCTGCATATGCAGTCATACTTAGTAGTGAACAGTCCTGTTTGAAATGTATCTTTTGTTGCAGAGCAAAGTAGAATCTTGGTCTGCTCTCATCATGCCTTTCGTAACAGTCATCTTTTTTGTTGTGATCCTGGATTTCTACGTGGAGTCCATATGCTCTGTCAAGATGGAAGCTTCCACATGTGCTCGATATGGATCCTTTCTTATCTTCATCAGTGCACTGCTTTTTGGCAACTTTTGGACGCATCCAATAACAGACCAACTTCGAGCTATGAACAAGCCACCACACCATGAAAGCACAGAGCATGTTCTTTCTGGAGGGGTGGTTGTGAGTGCTGTCTTCTTCATTTTATGTATGTATTCTTACTTGCCTCTTAATAAATCTGTTGTCTGTGTGACTGGGAAGCCAATAAGGAAACGGATTCTTTTGGATAGGCTTTTATAGATTCTTGAATAAAATGGGCCTTTAACTTTGTGCTCTTTTAGTTTTGTCCAGAAAACTAAGAATGTAGTACATCTGTTGTGGAATTTATGATATAATCTTAGATAGCAATGAAATGCAATGATAACCTCAAGTTGAAAATGACAGTTACTTTGCTGCCTGCAAATTTAATGTAATTTCATTTAATTATTGATAAAGCACTTTATAAAAATAACCATGAAGCTTAGAAACAGCATCAAAAACTTCAATACTTCCCTTGCAGCTGCCAATATCCTGTCCTCCCCCTCCAGGAAAGGGCAGAAGGGTACCCTTATTGGCTATTCCCCTGAAGGCACTCCTCTCTATAACTTCATGGGTGATGCATTGCAGCAGAGCTCTCAGTCATTACCTCGGTTTATTAAGGAGTCACTGAAACAAATCCTTGAGGAATATGATTCCAGGCAGATCTTCTATTTCTTGTGCCTAAATCTGGTAAGAGCATGGTTTTTTTTCTTCTAACCTAATTGTAATAGTACATAGATAGTGCCATTAGAAGAGTTATTCTTTAAAATGTTCCCACAACTGATTGTTTTTAAAGTGACTTTTCATAGTTTCATTAGATGGAATGTTAAAATAAATTGTTCTTAGGTAATTTTGCAGTAAGTAGCAAGTCACTGTTTTGTTGTTGGCGTTGCTGCATTGGTTCTGTCTGTAACTATTAAGCCAATGTTATATATTTATATGATGATACATTTAATATTGAGGTATCTCAATGTTACCAGCAGATAGCTGAAACTAACTAAGGCCTTCAAGGATGGGGACAACAAAACAGTAAATGTGGGATTTACTAGTGTAATTTTGGAGTAGGCCAGTTAATAGCAAATCATACAGGGAAAACGTGCATTAAAATGTTTCCTTGTGTATCCTTCCCAGAACTAACTCCTAAGAGTTAAAGGGTAAGGTAATTAATGAAAAATACATTTACAGAACAGATCTATAGACAGTGTTGCTTTTCACTAATAATTGGTCAGATCAGAATTGTTGCACTTCTTAACAATAAAATGCTTTAAATCTTGTCTGCACAACATTAGTCTAAAAGTCTAAATGAAAACTTTGATTGACTTTGAAGAGAGTTGTTTTCTTAGGTCCTAGTCTTTTGGGACGGTAGGTTCAAAAATGTTTCTCCATAGATTCGACATGTGTCTGCTTCATATCATTGGAGGGGTGAAATAATGGTGTAGAAATACTTTGAACAATACTATTGAAAACAATATATCTTGTCCTATGAAAAGCTGCCAAGACATTAAATTACAGGTTAATCTTAAAAGAAAAATTCAAACTCCTTTTGTTTCAGGCTTTCACTTTTGTGGAACTTTTTTATGGAGTGTGGACCAACAGCCTTGGTCTTATCTCTGATGGATTTCACATGCTTTTTGATTGTTCTGCATTAGTAATGGGGCTTTTTGCAGCTCTAATGACAAGATGGAAAGCAACTCGTATCTTTTCCTATGGGTATGTATATTAGGTTCTTAAGGGAGTATTGGGAGATGGTTATTCTGCCTAGTGGTTTTCAAAATACCAAAATGTATTATAACAATACATTTAGGGTGCTCTAATGGTCCATTCTTATGTAGTTTTTTTGCTATTCCACTCCCACCCCTGCAAAAATGTGACCCATATGTAATTTTTATTTCTCTCTAAATATAAAACTGTATCACCATGAATATTGTTTAGCCATTGCTTCACTCTATAGATGCACGTATGTGAAACAAAAATAATTTGAAATCAGTGTTTGTATGGAGATTTCAATTCTACTGACACAATCAAAATTTATATGGTTAAACTGCATAGCAGATTAGCAGTTTGAAGACATAAATGTGCAGTATTTAT
>VWZI01010022.1:58682-79370 GCA_013396835.1 Psilopogon haemacephalus
CACTACAGGCTGGGGAGAGAGTGGCTGGAGAGCAGCCAGGCAGAGAGGGACCTGGGGGTGCTGGTAGACAGAAGGCTGAACATGAGCCAGCAGTGTGCCCAGGTGGCCAGGAGAGCCAGTGACATCCTGGCCTGTATCAGGACTAGTGTGGCCAGTAGGACAAGGGAGGTTATCCTTCCCCTGTATTTGGCACTGGCCAGGCCACGCCTTGAGTACTGTGTCCAGCTCTGGTCCCTGCAATTCAAGAGAGATGTTAAGGTACTGGAACATGTCCAGAGAAGAGCGACAAAGCTGGTGAGGGGCTTGGAGCACAAGCCCTATGAGGAGAGACTGAGGGAGCTGGGGTTGTTTAGCCTGGAGAAGAGGAGGCCCAGGGGAGACCTTATTGCTGTCTACAACTACCTAAAGGGAGGTTGTAGCCAGGTGGGGGTTGCTCTCTTCTGCCAGGCAACCAGCAACAGAACAAGGGGACACAGTCTCAGGTTGTGCTGGGGGAGGTATAGGCTGCATATTAGGAAGAAGTTCTTCCCAGAGAGAGTGATGGGCATTGGAATGGGCTACCCAGGGAGGTGGTGCAGTTGCCAGAAAAGACTAGATGGGGCACTTAGTGCCATGCTCTAGTTGATTGGATAGGGCTGGGTGATAGGTTGGACTGGATGATTTTGGAGGTCTCTTCCAACTTGGCTGATTCTATGATTCTGTGAACACATATGCACAGCGGGAAAAAGAAAACTAAATCATAAGCTATGGTGTCCTTGAATTACATTCAGCTATGATAACAATATAGCTGCTTATCCTGAAGAGTGAGGAAACAGATACCTGTTGAAGGCTTTCTAATTGATCTGTCCATTGATGTTACTGTGATCTATACATGACATATTATTTTTTTCTCATTCTGTTTATCATTGCACTTTTCATTTAGTTTGACTTTAGCTTTCATTCTTACACAGTAGCAGTGAAATGACCTTTCAGTATTGCATATTTCTGAATACAGCTTAGCTAGAAAGCTGCTTTGCTGTATAACATTTTTTTCCTGTGAAATAATTGCCACCAATGCCCATGTGCATACACAAGTTTAAAATATGCTCTTAAGTTAACTGTTGCTAATGTAATTTCTTTACAGATTCAAAAAATAGAGGGTGTCATATCCTACAGAGATCCGCATTTTTGGTGTCACTCTGCAAGTGTTGTGGCAGGTACTATACATGTGCAAGTGGTATCGGATGTAATGGAACAGAGAATTGTACAGCAGGTAACTAACATGCAAGGTTTTTGGACCCTAATGTTGTAATTGCTTGCTTTGTAGCCCTTTTCTCATAGACTGAAATTTGGGATTATTTTTGTAGCTATTAATAATGCCCCAGAGCTGGTGTTAAATGCTGTACTTCCCCTTGCCTACTGGCCTGGAATTTGTTGTGTGGAGTTGTTTCCTGAAACACCTACCCTCAAAATAATAATGTAAGAGTGGTTCTCACTTTTTGAAGTAGCACTTTATCTGCTCTGAGAAAGGGAGAAGGAGGTGAATTTCATGCTACAGTAAATAGGAATATCTGAATGCTAATCATGGGTTTATGTAACTGGTTTATTAATATCTGTCTTAGTTTTTTCTCTTCCATAAAAAAGATACTTGCTTCCTTATGTAAGACACTAAGAATTACTCATTTTGCAAAGCTGCACAGCCATGTCCTCTGAAGCTAGTCTTGGCTTTCCAGAAAACTGAGTTCTTTATTACTATACTTTTTAATCTACAATATTTCAGAGTCAGAATATTTCAAGTTACTGTGAGGTGCATATAAAAATGCAGTGCTAATGCTAATTATAATGTTCTGTCCAGGTTACAACAATTCTGAAAGATGCTGGTGTGAACAACCTAACTGTCCAAGTGGAGAAGGAAGCTTATTTTCAACACATGTCTGGACTCAGTACAGGATTTCAGGATGTCCTTGCAATGACTCAGCAACTAGAATCCATGAAATACTACAAAGATGGTACTTACATCATGTGATACAAAGTTATGTTTGCCAAAGGAGATATGAATGGTGAAGCTGTTGGATTCCATGTCTGTATTTTTGTCAGGACATCTTGCACATATATGGCACATGCAGCTGCCCTAACAGGCAAAACCCTGACAAACACAAAGCCATTACAGATACCAGACAAAGGCCAGGGCTTTCCAGAGACCTGTTAAAGAACAGCTTGACTCCTCATGGCTAGTACAATATAGCAAGGTGTAGGCCATTAGCCTGCTTTGTCATGGGCTTGCCTCCAGATAATTAGAATGACTACAGTTCAGACTCGAGTAGGGTATAAATGGAACCCTGCCAAAGCTGGTTCCCTTGGGAGTAGTTGAATCTTGAAGTCCTGAACTCTGTTTAGACTGGGATGCCATATAATAATACTTACACAGATTGAGTGAATTTTCACCCCTACTTTGGTAAGTGTGTATTTCTTCTGGATATATTCTTGAGTGAGCTCTCATCCCCTTTGGGTCAGTGATCTCTTTGGGTTCCCTTATGTGGAAGAGTTTCCCCTTATGAGTGAGAGTTTTTTTTGGTTCATCTTTCTAGAAGGAGTATTCCTTAAAGCTTAAGAATCATATAGTACTATATTCTCAAATGACATTTGAACTTGTAATTTGATTTTGTTGGAAGGAGTGCCGAGGAATTTTGGTTACAAGAAGTCCAAATTTTAGATAGCTACTGACAACACATATGTACAGAAAAAAATGTGCTATATATTTGAATTATTTTAAGCATATGACCTTTATTTAAATTGGATCAAGATGTTTTTATAAAGGAAATAAGGTGGACTTTAATATTTGCTGTATATGTGAAAATAATGGAAATTTTAAATATTGTACTTGGCATTTATTAAACAGAATTCTTCAACTTGTGGATGAACGTGGATATATTCCATGCTTTCTCTCCTCATTATTATAATTTCATGTTATCAATAGGAAGCATAAATAGATTTTGCAATCAATCAACTGAAAAATATTTTTCTTTCTTTCAAACATAGCTTGAAGACTCTTCGAAAAAATATTATATGTTTATTAGGGGGAGTAAAAACAACATGAGGACACTCAGGGGAGACCTTATTGCTCTCTACAACTACCTGAAAGGAGGTCGTAGCCAGGCAGGGGTTGGTCTCTTCACCCAGGCACCCAGTGACAGAACCAGAGGACACAGTCCCAAGCTGCACCAGGGCAGGTTTAGACTGGACATTAGGAAGAAGTTGTACACAGAAAGAGTGATTGGCATTGGAATGGGCTGCCAGGGAGGTGGTCAAGTCACCCTCCCTGGAGGTGTTTAAGAGGAGGCTGGATGAGGCACTTAGTGACATGGTTTAGTTAATTAGAAGGGTTAGGTGATAAGTTGGACTCTATAATCCTAGAGGTCTTTTCCAACCTGGTTAATTCTGTGATTCATTTTTTTTGCACACTTTGTTACTAGATGATGGAAACACATTTTTTACATTAAGTCTCAGTTCACAAATCCAATTTGTGAAATTGGTCAGAGCAAATAGTTGTTAACACTTTACATTTTTATCAAACTGTTTTCTCAGGAGAGAAATCCACAGGTTAACAGTGAGGAATGGGGAGGGGGAAAAAACGCAGACACTTTTCTGTCCTGGGATGACTCAAAATCAAAAACACTCTGTAAAATGAAATTTTTGTACCTTTTGTATGAAAAACTGCAAATGCAACAGTTTCAAGCTTAAAGCAATTAGCTAGTGAGCATCCTGGCACTCAGCTAAATTTCACCTCCTCAAGATAAGTTATTTTGTCATTTTTAGTTTTTTTCCATAATGCCATAACACAGTGGCAGGTGTAGCCCAAAGAGGCAATCCAGGTTTAGAGTGCTAAACTGTGACAGTAGTCTGGGTCTTGGCAAGTTGCTGAAACTGTAATGTGAGACTTGACTGGAAAGAATGTGTGTAAAAAAGAATTATGCATGTTCAGATATTAGTACTGTGAAGAAAAATCTCCATCTAGTGACAACCTGTCAACAGAGTAATAATGTGTGCATAAGTAGCTCCTTCACACATCTGTTCACAGTCTTCCTGTGCCCCAGTTTTTTGTCTGAAGCCCTTAAATATTTCCCTTGGAAATTCAGCAAGTCAGTTCAGTGGTTAGCAAGAATAACGGCATCTTTAATAATTCCATATACCACAGTCACTTTGTTGTGCTGTTTTCTTGTTCTGGTATTTACATCAGTAACTGAGTTTCATTATAAAGACCGGCCTGGTGTTAGTGAAATTTGAGGACAGAATTAAGTAGGAATTGCATGATCTGGATAAGATCCACCAGCAATGCAGTTTGTAACATCCTTGAGCAATTCTGCTTGTAATGCAATTCTTTATACACTGCAGAGTTTCTAATTGTTAAACAAGTTTACAATCAATTTTCTTCCTCCTGCACTGTATTAAAACACTATCTGCAGTACAGGACTAACTCGAAAGTGGTCAGAAAGTCTCTTAAAATTACAGTGCTTTTACACAGATTGACTGCACAAATCATAGTTTCTCACTTCTGGGACAGTGCTCCAGAACCAATAGAGTTATCAAAGCCTGGTCCTGTTTATGCATTTGGCAGTGGTTTTCTCCCCTTGCCTCCTCCTGAAGGCTCAAGCCACTTGGCCCATAAGCGGGAGAGTGATCTTCTGGTTTTGAAAACCATTCTCAAACAAAAAGCTTCAGTTAAGACATGTTACTACTGTTTCAGGTGATTCTACTAGAGTTGACAGTATTTTACCAAACTGAGCTTTAGTCCCATCATAGTAGTCAGATGAAGAGAGGCGTGATTCTTTTCAGATTAACTCAGTATAATTGAAAAGGCTTCATACTAGCCACAGCCTTCTCTGAATAAATATTGATGTCTTACTTCAGCTATTAGCAATAGGACCTGAAACAAATAAAATGTGGCTGGGGCCATGCTAGATGATTGTGACAATGGAAAGCAGCTCATACCTGAATAATTAAGCATATAGTGCAGACTTGCACCTTAACATGCACTCAGCAGCTTTTTGTGTGTTACCAAACACAAATGGACTGCTTTTTTCTTGGGTACCCCAACAGGAAAACAGTGGCAATAAATATTCATCTTAAACTAATTTCATAAGAGCCCATGTCCAGCAATAATTCTCCAAAGAAGAGTTCAGGCTCCCCCCTCCCCACAAGATCTATAAAAATCATGCTGTAAAGACAGATTTTAAAATCACAGGCAGACTGATTTATATTTCAATGAATACTATGGTGGGAGAGGTTTTAGTCCAGTAACTTGATTTGTAGGGAGATAGTTGCAACAAAACAATCAAAGATGAAACTGCAAACCTGGGAGCACATAATATATGTGTATATAACGAAAAATACATGTTTTTCAGTACTGTTTTTTTGTAGTGCATCTTGACTTGTTTGGTTATAAAAAAAGAGTTGGTATGTGAGTGGGAAGCTAGGTTCAGAAAAAAACCTGCTGTGATGGAAGGGGTTATGATTAATTAATGCAAGATGGTTTTCCAAAATTAATATTGTTTATTAATTTTTATATCCAAGTTTTCCACCCCCAATCACTTATTTTTAATGTTAAACCGGTTTGATTGTAACAGTCATGGAACAATTACATAAATGATAACTAGATCTAGTAGTAACTATCTATCTATGCATAAACAATCAATTAAATTGTAACTAATAAACGCTGGAAGAAATTTATTGTGGTCAGTAGTGCCACTTGGCCGCTAGATGGACCTCCCTTCTGCTTATGGCAGAACTGGGTAAACAAAGGAAACTTTAGGTTTCAGTCACAAATATTATTTGTCCTGTCTTGCAGGGTTATCAGTAATTGAGACAGTACTCAGAATACTTGCAGAGAGGAGTCAGTGCTGGGACCTGTGCTGTTTAACATCTCTGTCAGCAACATGGACAGAGAAATGGAGTGCGCCCTCAGCAAGTTTGCTGAGGTGATGACACCAAGCTGTGTGGCACAGTTGACTTGCTGGAGGGCAGGGATCCATCCAGAGGGACCTGGACAGGCTGCAGAGGTGGGCCCAGGCTAACCTCATGAAATTTAACAAGTGTAAGGTCCTGCACCTGGGTCACTGCAATCCCAAGCACAAATCCAGGCTGGGTGGTGAGTGGCTGGAGAGCAGCTCTGAGGAAAAGGACCTGGGGGTCTGGGTGGATGAGAAGCTCAACATGAGCCTGCAGTGTGCACACGCGGCTCAGACAGCAACTGTGTGCTGGGCTGCATTAAGAGAGGCATTACCAGCAGGGCAAGGCAGGGGATTCTCCCCCTTTACTCTGCTCTTGTCAGACCCCACCTGGAGTACTGTGTGCAGTTCTGGAGCCCCCAACACAAGAAGGACATCGAACTGCTGGAGAGAGTCCAGAGGAGGGCCACAAAGATGATCAGAGGGCTGGAGCACCTCTGCTATGAGGACAGGCTGAGAGAGTTGGGGCTTTTCAGCCTGGAGAAGAGAAGACTTTGAGGAGACCTTATAGCAGCCTACCAGTATCTGAGGGGGGCCTACAGGAGGGCTGGGGAGGGACTATTCACAAGGTCTTGTAATGACAGGATAAGGGGGAATGGGTTCAAATTGGCAGAGGGGAGATTTGAACAGGATGTTAGGAAGAAATTCTTCACAGTGAGGGTGGTGAGGCACTGGAACAGGTTGCCCAGGGAGGTTGTGTCTGTTCCCTCCCTGGATGTGTTCAAGGCCAGGCTGGATGAGGTCTTCAGTGACCCGATCTAGTGGGAGGTGTCCCTGCCTGTTGCAGGGGGTTGGAACTGGATGATCTTTGAGGTCTCTTCCAACCTAAACCATCCTATGATTCTGTTGTTTGCCTTCCTGGCCTGGTCTGGCCACTGGCTGCTGCTGCAGCTGTGGCTGAGACTGATTCACCCCAGGCTCCCCAGGCTGCTGGGTGAAGGAGAGGGGGTCAGACAGTTTCTGACCTGGGTAGTGGAGCACTGATGACTGCTGCTGTGAGACAAAAATGCAGGCTGCCTCAAAAAAGATGATAGCAGAGGATTACTGTGGGCAAAACCCTGCCACCCATGCTCATCACCCCTAAGAAGATGACTATGAGGAGGGCACCAGCTACTGCTAAGGAGTAGATGCAGCCACCAGCCCTGAATCCCAAGCCAGTGGAGCCCAAGATGGAGCTTTCCCAGATACTGCTCATGCCCTTCTTGAGGCCATATACCCCCTCTGCAGCCTCAGACAGGCTGTACTGACTAGGAAGCAAGGGTCATGGCTTCATTTGGTGCCTGAAATAAGGCACTACAGGGTTGCTCTCCCCATAGTAGCCTACACTGGGCTGTGGAGAGAGATGCTGCCCACACTGTGGTTTAGTTGGGAATTAACTTTCCGAGGCAGGAGTTATAAAAATATTGTTATTTTCCCAAAAGCCTTGCCCCAAAACTATATACAAAATGAGCTGAATTTTATTTACAGGTTCTAGTTTGGTTGGGAATTTCCACAAGGATGCTTTCCTCTCACTCTATTTAAGTCCTTCCTAGACAATGTGTCCAGTGTCAATTTATATGAGGCAATCACAATCCCAGATTCTAGCACAGACTTTTCCACAAGTCAATACACATGTGGGAAAAGGGCACCTTTTGCCATTCCCTGTTGAAGCCCGCAGAGGTAGGGGAAAGCAGCTTCACACCTTCTTCCCCCATTCAAACCTCTGCTGATGAAGCAGGGGAAGGGAGTTCGGAGTGCTCCACTACATGCTGATCCCAGATTTTCTTGTTGCAGTCTTAAGTTTCCAACACAGGTATCTGGATGTGCCCAGGCAGGAGATATGATCTGTCAGCTCTTTCTGATTTATAGCTTGATGCAGAAAAAGTAGATGCAAAGGGTGTTAACACAATATTCTGCATTACCTTTGATAAAGACAAGTATCTGAAAGCCTTTAAGGGGCATCTGTTAATACAGTGAACCTGTCGTGTTGCTTGTGTGACCTGGAGCTGGTAGTCACTTTAACCTACGGGTTTTCCTGAAGCATTAACAAGTGATCCTTCACAATAAGGTTAAACCAAGCTCATAGCAATCAGCATCTGTTTCTTAGACCATGCCTTTTTTCACCCCGTTTCAAGTAAATGAAGAAACCTTGTGCCCTATGACACATACCTATAAGCTATGCCCGTACAGAACTCCTTGCCAAGCTTTAAAGTACAAGAGGCTAGGCATTGCAAATGCTTCAGCTAAGTAATTAGATCTATTAATACTATTCCTTCCACACAAGAAAATCATGTCAGACCCAAGTACTTGGATACCCAAGTACCTGAATATCCAGGCAAATGATGGAAACATGCTTGCCATATTAATGGACTGGCTTGTGCAGGTACAGATATATGTTAGGTTTCAGCAGGACACCTTGTACAGGGCAGTTGCTTCCTCAGATCACTTTCTCCAGGTAAGTGCCTCTTGCCCAGTATCAGGCAATGGCTTTTCCTGTAAGCAAAATGCAATTTGCACTTACCAGTAACACCATATATGCTTAGACACGTTATCCTCAGCAAAAGAGTTGACCAATAAAGGTCATTTTATGTTTAATCGTATGCACCACATAACCCATTCCCAGCTATGAACAGTGACTTATCAAAACTGCCTGCTTTGCTCTCTGATATGATCTCATAGTCTTCCAATACCCCTGCAGATGCCAGCAGAGGTGGCAAATGATAGCTATTCTCTATATGCAGAATGAATAAACATTCTGCCATGGAATGAATTGCACATTTGCTACCTTGAAAATCTGTGTTCTGAGTCAAGTCATTCTGATTACATCTCTGCTGCTTATTACTGCAGGACAATGCTGTTTCCAAGAACATATTGCAGCTAGTTGCTATCACAGCTACGTTCATTGCCAGCAAATATGAAGACCCATCCAACCCAGCTGTAGGAGAATTTGACAGTGTAATTGGCCACCTTTATACAAAGCTCCAAACCTGCCAGATGGAGCAGGAGATTCTGTAAGCCCTGAACTTCAGCTGTGTCATCCATTCCCTTCATGCTTCCTAAGAAGGGCTACAGCAATTGGAGAGATAGTACTCAGCACAGGTGCTACTATAAGCAGCATAAGGAAGATGCAATACTTGACTGTGGCAAGTTGTTAAAATGGGTCAAAATGTTTGAGTACTGCTACAGTTTAACAGCTGGGCCTGACTGAGATCTGTCTCCCACAGAGAAACACATGTGCTTTCAGTCAGAACCTAACTGACTCAGAACTAGAGGTAAAATACCTGTCTGGTACTGCAGGTAACTGTTAAGACTGGCACTGAAAGGAGTGATGTTAGACTAACAGCAGCTTAATACAGCTCAGAACTGTTCTGTGATTAAACCACTTGAATGTCAAGCCTATAGCTCTGAATATGCTTGGTAAATACATTTCTTCCTGCTTAATTAAAGGCTGAAGAGGGTGCTTTTGCCTTGGAGATCGCCAATATTCAACTCTGACTTACTGCAGATAGAAGAGATATACCACATTCTAGGCAAGCACCTGGCAGAGTTCTCTCTTACACAATACCATAGGGTTTGCTTTCTTCCATCCAAGCTTGCAACAGCTGATTGTTTGGCTCAAAAACTCCTTAATGGATGTGAAAGGCTATGTCATGCTGTGCTGGTTTGAGACTAATTGGAATATTTTAATGAGAGAAATAAGATCATTGGGTGTGAAAAGAAAATAATGATGATGTTCATAGGTTTGCTGAGAGGGATAAAAAAGCTAAAATGTATATAATCTTTCTTAGTCTGGTCTGTGTTGCTGGAACTAATCAGTCTGTTCTGCGATGCTGCTCCCTTTCATTTCTCCTTTGATCTGCTCTAATATCTCTTCCAATCTTGGCTAGCAGAAAATAACATAAGCTTTGCTTACTTTTGTTATTATTGGTCTGTCTGGGATAGGGAGAAAGAGGGGGTAGTTTTGAGCCTTTCTGGGCAGTTTCCCTTGTCTGGGAGAAAGTTTGGATTTCTGTACTATTTCTAATTTGTGTATAATTGTAAATACTTGTAAATATATTGTGTATGTATGTTTGTAAATTTTGCCATGCTGTAAATATAGCTTCATCTTACTTCCAAGCCAGCTGAGCTAGTCTGGTAATTTTCAATAGTGGTGGTGGTGGTGGAGTTCCTAACCCACATCACATGCTTCTCAGACCACCTCCCACTCTGGGACTTGATATGCCTGTGCCCCTGCTTAAAAAGGTCACTTTGGGCCAAGTGTATGTCTCCTGCATCCCTGGTACCTCAGCACATTCTTGTTTCCTGTGTGGTTCACTACAGAGGGCCAATAGCAGCACAACAGTAACTGCTAACACTCCCCGTGAGATAGCAGACTGCAATTACCCAGGTTGAAGAAGATAAAACAGCATACTCAAATTATTCTACTAGGCTTGTTTAATAACATCCCTTCTTTTCAAACAGCAAGTCTGCAACCCGGAACATCTTACAGTGAAAGTGTCTTTCTACCACTTACGCAGCACACAGCAAAAAAATGCAGCTCTTGTGCATGAGGGCATCGTCAAGCAGATGGTAAGAGTCTCATGGTGCAGACACGGTTAACTTGCAGGTGTGGTGTGTTAAAGCTGTCTTAGCTCAGCTGTCTGAATTGGGTCATATCTGCACACTTCAGGTGAAGATCTCCATCTTGCCAGAGTGTATGAACCAGACATAAACCGGTCTTGTGTAAGATTGGACTTAGCTTGACCATCAAGCCTTCGGTGGGGTAGAATAGTGTAAATTTACAAACAGGGCAAACTTAACCAAACATCTTTCTGCAGCCAGTCAAGAAAAATCAGCAAAACCACAAAGATATTATTAAAAAGATAGACTTCCCTATCATAAGGAATCTAGCTGAACCTGTAACTGAAGTGTGTTGGTTTGAGCTAATTGGAGAATTTGAGTGAGAAATTAGACTATTGCCTGAGAGAGAGAGTTAAACATACCGTGTCACTTCACCAGTTTCACTGAGACAGAGAAAAAAAGGTTGTTTTGGGAAATGTTCCCAAAACATCCAGATAAGCTAGTGTGCTTGCAGAAGTCAGTCTAGCTTGGGTCCTTGCTGGCTCCGGCAGCTTCTTTTGTCTCTCTGCCTTTGAACTAATTCAGAGTAAAATCACTAAAACCATTCATTCCTTTCTGCCACTAATCTTTCTGACCGATCTTCAGCTTATCTGCAGCATCATCAAGTGGTGAGATAAAGCTGGGGGAAGGGGGGAAAGGTGGTAGGGGGGGTTTGGTTATCCTCTCTTGGGGATTTTGGTCTCCAGGAGGGGTGTTGTGTCTGTATTCCTTTTTTACTGTATATTTCTGTAAGTATCTGTTATATCTTGTAAATATTTGCTTGTATATTTGCATTGTTGTAAATATAAAGCTTCATTTATTAACTTCCAGTGTGTTTTTCTGAGTTTTAGCCGGGGTTTCAAAAGGTGGGGGGGAAGGTCACTGCAAACCCACTACACTGAAGTCTGATTGAAAAGCCTTAAATCCTACATGAACTTTTGGCACTACATACCACTGCATGTCTCTTATTTGTGTGATCTGGACTTTAATCAGTAAAGCACTTGTCTTTTTTATCTGCATTGCAATAGTACCATTAACTTCTTCAATCTGAGCCATTTTAGTAGGGGCTGCAACCAGAGAGGCATTTGGCCAGTGCTGGGAGTAGTGGAGCTGGGGCTCTGGGTAAGGACAGGAGTGGTGGCACAGGCTGTTAATGCAGCAGTAGCAATGCTGCCTCCCACATTAGTCCAATTAGGCTACGGATCTATTAACTGTTTACTTCTTGAAGCACATTTCTGTTAATGACTTACCTAATAACCATCAACTTTTACTATAAAAAGTATTTGTCAGAGCCGTATCGCTTAGAAGTGGTGATTGTCTTTTGCCCTTCCCCTTTTCCCATACGCGTTTTTGTCTTTGTCACAAATATGTAATTGTAGTTCTTCACTCCTGTTACCACCTTAGGAATATCCGAGACGTGAAGGTCCCCCGGTGCCTTTCCGCGCTCACTGGTGGAGGGGGCACCTGTACTCGGAGGGCTTGGATAGCGAATACATTCTGCGCCGCAGCCCGTGATGGCCGCCGGCACCGCTGTGGCTACACGCGCGGGCCCAGGACAGCCCTCCCGAGCCGCCTCCAAACGCAGCTCCCCTGCCTGCCGAGCGCCGAGCAGACGCCTAAGCCCAGCCGGAAGCGCGGCGGCTCCTGAGGAGCCGAGTCCTGCCCCGCCAGGCGGAAGCAATCGCTGCCGAGGCGCGCGCGCGGGCTATTTGAAGGCGCAGCCATGGAGGCGTTGCTGCAGAAGTCGGCCGCCACGGACGGGTCGGCGTCAAAAGTGGAGCTCCTCTCGCTGCTTCGGTTAGTGCTGGGGACCAGGGGGGCGTCGGAGATCCGCTAGGTGGGCGCTCTGAGGAGGCTGCGGCGCGGGGTCTGACCGTTGTCGCTTTACATTTACTCCAGCGTCAGGGAGCGGATGAAGCAGCAGCTCATGGAATATAGCGTTGCGGCTGGTACCGGTAAGAGTGTTCCTACCCCATCTCCCTCCGCCAACCCGCCGTGCTTCATCTTCCAATAATGTTTTAGCAATAAAGAATGTGATATGGCTAGCATAAACTTTTTGAAACTACTTATGTGACGTGCTCGTTGTAATAACGAAACCTCTTCTCTGCTTGAGCATCTTGCCGCATTTTCTAGATAGCTCTTCAAGATATGTTCGAATGCTTACAGAACTTCCACGTGATTATCTCCCACTGCCCTTTCTCCGCTTTGACTTCAGACTGCTCTTACACTCTGACACGTGTCGGTTTTCAGGAATGTGATCACTGGGGCTTAAGTATTGCCAAAATTCCACCAAAGTGTTCAGCAACAACACTGTTTTCAGGTGTTTTTCCTTACTAACACTGTGTTTGTTACCTCTGTCTTTTTCCACTGAACCAACCAGCTGCTACATAGAGCTACGCTGAATGGAAATATTTTGAAGTCTAATTATTTTTCTGACACAGCTGATTGATAGTGTAGTCTCACTAACAATAGAAAATGTGTGCAGGTGGGAACAATACCATGTTGCTATAGCCATCAAACTGCTCATCCTTTTATACTCTAGATTGTGTTTAGAAATCTCTGGGGTTTGTCACATTCTTTCTTTTCAGATAAAGAAAATTGCCCTCATCACATCAACAGAAACAGCGTTTGCAATAGGTATGTTACTAGATAATTTCAAACTTTTTGATGTGTTTTAAAGTAAAGAGAAACAACGGTAGGAGCTAAGTTTGGAGGTTGTCTTCCAGTTATGCTCCTTAGTAAATCTCTTGGGTAATGAACAGGAGCCTGGTAAAAATAAAGGAAGTGGAGAGAAAATAAAAGGAAGAAGTATTTTGCTCAGTCTTCTAATGTAGTTCTGTAGCTGATGTGGCTTCTAAACTTGCAGTCTTTCTTGTGTTGGCTAGGTTTCACTGAAATAGTTCCTTGTACCAAAATGTTCCTGACATGTTGTGGTTTACAGTAAAAATTCTTACTTTAGATACACAAAATTTAAAATGTACCATTGTTTTTATTTTTTTTTTCTTTAAATCTTTTCACTATTTGGTGTCGGTTGATTTTACTGTCTTTCAGTGCCACAGAAGATTTGGAAAATGATACGGAGGAAGTAAAAGTTTCCTTCCAGAACAAGACATTAGCCTTGCAGAGGTTATTTTTTTTTTTTTCCCCTGTTTATTTGGAGTTTTTCTGTTTGTGTGCATGTGGAGAGCAGTGAAGGGGAAAAGGACCTGGGAGTCCTAGTGGATGGAAGGTTGGCCATGAGCCAGCAATGTGCTCTTGTGGCTAAGAAGGCCAAAGCTATCCTGGGGTGTATTAGAAGGGCTGTGGTTAGTAGGTCAAGGGATGTTCTACCCCTACTCTGCTCTGTTTTGGTGAGGCCATATCTGGAGTATTGTGTCCAGTTTAAGAATAATAGAGAACTGTTTTAGAGAGTCCAGCACAGAACCACAAGGGAGTGGAACATCATATTTATGAAGAAAGGCTGAGGGAGCTGGGTCTTTTTGGAGAGGAGAAGACTGGAGAGGAGAAGACTAAGGGGTGATCGTCAGGAGGATGGAGCCAGGCTTTTCTTAGTGATGCCCAATGACAGGACAATGGGTGGAAGTTGAGGCATAGGAAGTTCCATGGAAGCATGAGGGAAAATTTCTTCACTGTGAGAGTGACAGAACACTGGAAGAGGCTGTCCAGGGTGGGTTATGCACTCTCCCTCACTGGAGATATTCAAAACCAACCTGGATGCGATACAGTATCACCTGGTATATGTGGTCCTGCTGTGGCAAGGGGACTGGACTGGATGATCTTTTGAGGTCACTTCCAGGCCCTAGCATTCTGTGATTCTGTATACGTAATTCTGATTAAAATACGATTTCAATGTGATGTGTTACAAACATGAATAAGTACAAACATTTTAGTACCATTGAACTAGTAAGGATGTGGATGAAAAAGGACAACAAGTTACAAGCCAAATATGTAAACCCAAAGGTTCCTCCAAAACTGAGAAAGTCTAAATGTATAAATGAGTAATGTTTTTTGGCATTGTTTTACAAATACTCATGAAAAGGTGGAAGCTGATAAATGTTAGATGTGTCGTGTTGTGTGGCAGTTCATTTGAATTCCTACCTTTGCTTAGCTTCCTTTGTGCAAACACTGAGATTAATGGTGTCTGAGTTTGGCAAAAGAGAAAGGAGTTACTACTTACACCGTAAATCACTGGTAGGTCCTTCTTGTTACAAGAGTTAAGCGCCATTATTTATGGAGTGTGATATTTAAAAGGTAGAGAGTATTGTGTATCTGTAATAATTATAAGAAACTGAGAAGCAGATTTAGATCAATTTTCATTAGTTACATTTCTCCCCCACACTATGCAGGATCCAGGTTACGGCTGCCCTGAGAAACAATGTGATGCAAAATGATAAGAATCCCCGGTAAGGTGTTCCTGGGGAAGGGATGGCTAGAGTAGAAGTGACTTCATACAGCTTAATGCAACACAGCTCTACATTACTTCATTGTACAATTAATTTAAAAGCAAGCTTCCTTCTAGTTTTCACTTAATGATACACCATTCACTTTCTCTCTAGAGTCAGTGTGATTAGAATTCTTATACTCTGTGTGGATTTACACTGGGGCTCTGAATTAAGCAACCTCTGATTAAAGATCATAACTTTTGATTCGCTAATGACAACTGGTTGTAGTTAAGTAGTTTATCATTAATGTGTGAGATACCTGCACTGAGTGTGTATCACAGGCTCATAACAGCCTTGCCTCTGCTTTGCTGCCTTCATTAATTGTGTAGGAGCTTAATGTTTTTGAAAACGAAACTGAAAGCTTCCAACATGCTTAATGATAACTTACTGTCCAATACTAATAGATGTGTGCATATGAAATGTAATACCAGAAATGTAATTTGTCAGAAATGCAGATGAAAACATTCCATCTCCATGAAGTCCCTGTTATGTGCTAGAACTCAGGTGCTTCAGATTTAAGCTATTCTCAGGTGGATAAGCTTCCTTGATGCCTTCCAAGCTCTGTGAATTGAAATGTTAGACTAAATTGAAATGTTATGGAAACCAACTGAAAATAAGGAAACTATGTGGCCTTATACTTAGTATAAAACCCATAAAATTAGGTGCGGTATCTTTTTTTATTTTTAAGTATGCTTTATTTTGGTATTAGGGAAAGTGGGGATTACTTGTTTAATCCATATAATTTTGATTAAAACTTCTATGCTGCTGAGTTATGTTAATGGTCTTAAGGTATACACCTGTGTTTCCTTCCTTAGACTGATCATGGAAACTATGAAACAAATAGTAACGCTCAGCAATGCAATAATTGAACATCAGCAGGTATGTAGTACTTGTAGTCTCCGCAGTTGTCTGGATCTACCAACCTCAACACGAGCAAGAGTGTAATTCTGAAGTGAAAGAATTGCACAAGTTATTCAAAGCTAAGTATGTCACCCAAAGGATGTGTTTTCCATTGGTGCTAAAATAACTGTCTGCATCTAGAGCTGTCCTTAACTGTTTTTGAGCCAAGAGTCTAGAAAATTTTTTTTTCTTTCAGCAAGTACATGAGAAGGAACTGAAATTACATGACATTAAAAGGAGAAGATTATGTAAGTTTGTTGGCTTATATTTTAATGTATTGTTCATACTTTGAAGTTCTTGTAGCAAAATTAATTTGTATCTGAAGTAACTGCAAAACTCTCAATTATAAAACTTCTGGAAAAAAGTACTGTAAAAATAAGCTTATGTCTTACCTATTTAATTATGAGACTGTTTATTTTTTTTCATTTGTCAACCAAATGTGTCAATATGATGACATTTTTATTTAGTGTAGGCTCCCCAGAAAACTGCATGCATTTAGTAATTTAAGTCAGTTCTACAATATCGAAAGGATTTTTTAAATTAGACTGCACCTTTCTGAATTGCTTGCAGAACAGAGAAATGGATTTACTTAAAGATCTGTCATAGTATTAAATACGTTGGTATTCTGTAGGCTTCTTAGAATGAGTCACATTTAGATACAAAGTCAATCTTTAGAACTTAAAAAGGCAAGTATGTTTTTGAATGTTCCTACTGTCATATGAACAGGCTTGCCCACAGTTTTAACAACTACTGTTTCAAGCATGTGAAGTGCTATATAAAGTTACAGCAATGAACAAAGACAATGAAATGTTTGTCTTTAGAGGAAAAGTGAACGTCTCTAATTATCTTTGGAAATAAGAGAAGAATGCTGACTCAGCATTCCTTTCAATACATGAGCTGTCCTTAAACAGTTATTCAGTCTGGTTTCATACAAAAGCTAGTAATATTACTGGGGTGTATGTATATGCGTAAATCTAAAACAAGTTTGGAATTTGGTTTTGGAAAAGGGGAAAGGGTCTTAAACACTTTTGACTATAGAAGTTGCAACAGCTGAAGTATAGGACAGGTGTTCAAATTACTGTCTGTGTCTGATGGAAATGCAGATAGCACACAAAGTAGTCTGGTTCCCTGGCTGCTAGCAAAACTCAGCCAGTATTGTTTGATATCAGGTAACCATAGCATGTGTTTCCTTTTGTGTGAAAGGAATATCTTGAGGTACCTGTATTGGAGGGGAAGTATGGAGTATGAATTTAGGGTTATTGCAGTGAAATTGTCTTAGATATCTGTGAGGGAAAAAAAAAGTGTATTTTAGTTGTATTGCTAAACTAACTGCGTATTAACCCTTTATTTTCCCAATAATGGAACAGCACTACAAAAAGATGGAGAACAGGTATTACAGGAAATTCAGACTGTGAAAAAGCAAAAGGAGAAACAACAAAGCAAGGAAGTAAGCAAAGCGATGAAAAAAGTACACAAGAAGTTAAGAAAAGAAAGAGACGTTATCACACTAATTCAAAATGCATTCCAGGTAACATATGCTGTAGCTTTTAGAAGCAAACTTGCAGTTTTATATTACAGTCAAGATAACATAGTGTATGGTAAATGTAACTTCAAGCAAAACTGTTTTCTAAAATTTTTAACAGTGTAGCAACTGCTGTATAAAAGGAAAACTATTGTTTTAAGGGCTAAAAATGTCAAATTGTCACAAATGTGTTTGGAATAATTATTTTTGGAGTTCAGAGACAGGCTATCGTTCTTTTATTCTTTTGTACAAAAAGAATTCCTTTTCTCAGAGAATGTCCATCATAGGAATGACAGATATTCTCAGGGTATTTCCTAACAATGTCAGTCACCTCTATATCCCACTAAGTCACTTCCTCTATCTCACAGTTAGGATTAAGATCTACTTATTTTTCCTGTGATTATCAGTGAGCCATACTGCTGCTCATTCTGCCACTTCTGACCACATGCGAGTCTGTTTGTACTGCCTGCCTGTAAAAGCCTTGGCCTGCAGTCATGGCTTGTCTACAAATACTTCCAGTAATGTAGCTTTCCAGCTTCTAGTTACCCACACATCAGAAGCTGCTCACTAATCTGTACCTGTGCAGCTGTCTGATGGGCCAACTGGAATGTGGAATCATGCAAAGTGAAAAAAAAAAATTATTTTTGATAGGGTGGAAGGACCTCCTCTTTCAGCTTTCTATGCACAGAGGGACTATATTAAAGGTCTACCTCTCACTGTGTGATTTGTCCTGACGTCCTTTGCCTGGCCCAACAGATCAGTCCAAAGTACAAAGATAGAATGCACAGTGAATGGTAAATTGCAACTGCAGTGTTCTGAGTTTATATGCAAACAGGTTGTGAGATCCCAGTCTAAATTTTTTAAATAAAGAAACTTTAGACTGACAAGGAGAGAGAAGGTATTGCAGTGTTGATCATCGTGAGGATAGGGAAGCTCTACAGAGGGACTTAGATCAATGAGCCAATTTCATGGCATTAGCTTTGACAAAGCCAAATGCTAGGTCCTGCACTTGGGCCACAAGAACCCCAAGCAATGTTACAGGCTTGGGGCAGTGTGGATGAAAAGCTGTCTGGCAGAAAGGGCTCTGGGGGTGGTAATAGAGAAGGAACTGATTATGAGAAAGCAGTGTGCCTAGGTGGTGAAGAAAGCCAGTGGCACCCTGGCTTGGACACAGCATTTCTAATACAGCAGGAGTACAGAGGTGATTGTTCCCTTGTACTCTACTCTGGTGAGGGCACACCTCGAGTATTCAGTTTTAGGCACCTCATTACAAGAGGGGTGTGGACGTGCTGGAGTAAGTGCAGAGGAGGACAATGAAGCTGGGGAAGGGCCTGGAGAACAAATCTTAGGAGAAGTGACTGAGGGAGCTGGGGCTAATTAGTTTGAAAAAGAGGAGACTGAGGGGAGACCTCATTGCTGTCTACAACTACCTCAAGGGACATTGTGGAGGGGCTGGTGCTGGTCTCTCACAGGTAATTGAAGACAGAACAAAGGGGAATGGCCTCAAGCTGAGACTGGACATTAGGAAACATTTTTTTTTTTCACAGAAAGAGTGGTCAGGCATTGGAATGGGCTGTCCAGGGAGGTGGTTGAGTCACCAACCCTGGATTGTGTTTAGAAGTCATTTAGATGTGGTGCTTAGGGATATAGTTTAGGGTAAAGTCTGTAGAGCAGGGACATCAGTTGGACTTGGTGATCCTGAGGGTCTTTCCCAAACTGAGTGCTTCTGTGATTCTGAGAGCTTCAGAAGATGGGATATAACCATGCTGTGAATTTTGGAATTTCAGAAGGATTTCAAGGACAGAGAGAGAGCCACATAGTTTCATCCTGTACGCTTTGTCTACTACTAGTTTGTACTGGTAACAATACATCTCAATTGATAATAAGACATTAAATATTGTAGTGGGGTTTAGAATATTTCCCTAGAACTATCTCCTGGTTTTCCATTCTTGAAATCTTCTGAGTTGCAAGTAAAGCAAAGTTTCTTTGGTCAGTTTATTCCCATATTCATTCCATAATGGCAGGATGAGAATGATAACAATGTTATGTTGTGTTTGAGGCAAACTGTATTTCACGTGTTTAAAAAAATAAAATCATCTAAATTCTTATGTTTAAAATGGAGATGTGTGATATTCAAAGCACTGCCTTTTTTGGCTATATATTAACAATAGGATCTAAAAAGATGTATATCACTTCCTCCTCTTTTCCCCATTCTGTCTAGCTCAGATGCTACTATGAATTTAAAGGTGTCCTGAATTAGAGACAACTTTTGAGATATTTTACTATGAATAATCCATTTCAAAGGCTTCATTTAATCAATAACCTTTCTTTTTAACAGAATATCATAATTGGAAGCAGAGTTAACTGGGCAGAAGATCCATTGCTAAAGGACACTCTTCTACAGCTTGAAAAAAATGTCAATTTTCTGTGAATCAAAGCAAGCAGTATTTTAATTTCATACAGTGTGATTCATCAAAGCAGTTTTATGGAAGCTTTTAACCTCTCCTGTAGTATGTTGCTTTCCCTGGAGACTCGGACTGGGGACAGCAGGCAAAATACAATTCCTAGTATACAATGAATGTTTGAACAGGTTGCATAGCTGATGAGAGCTACCTGAAGAGCCACTTGATAGCTGTCCTGTCTCAAATACTGTTCTCTAGATGAAAGGCCACAGTACTACAGGAAATAATAGACAAATTTCAGGTTTTATGTAAAATAGGAGTTAACTCAAGATTCTATCGTTTTCCCCTGAGCAGCAGCAGGCTGTGTAGTTCAGTCAGCACATATGACTCTGCACTGCCCTGTGAAAAAAAAGAGAGTGGAAAATGTGGATAAGCCAGCTTTTGCTTCAAAGTTATTAGCAAAACACTGCATATCGTTTTAAACAGTTAAAAGTTAACAGCCACTTGGCCTATACTACGTACTGAGGAGTTAGCCAAAGCTTGCAGCAGTAGCTGCTACTATTTCCATTAATATGACAACCCTAGGAAAAATACAGGTAAAATGGAAGAGGTGACCTCATGCTATCAATTACGCAGTTACACAGTATTTCAGACTTTCGCTTGGCAGTTCGGGTTTTGCTTTTGAGAGAACTCACCACATCACACTGTGTGGTATGCTGAAGTAGTTGCCGTTCGTTGTTTGTTCGTAGTTGTTCTGTAACTTTTTCAAAGGTGTGAATTTTAATCAAATAAACCGCGGAACTGTTTGGAGCGTTATTCTGGGTTGTTAGTTTTGGTTTTCCCTCGGCGGGGGCGGGGTG
>VWZI01010027.1:0-29709 GCA_013396835.1 Psilopogon haemacephalus
ACAGCACTAGAATACAAGGGACTCATGGAACCACCAGAGCAACTTAACAGTTGACCTGAGGTGTATTTAAAGTGTGTGCAACTTCTCAGCCAGGAAAATTGTCTCCTTTTCCCCAGACCTTTGTACCGGCATGAAGCTGGAAAAAGTAATAGAAAATTAGTACTTTTTAGTAGCTTTACAAGTAAGTAAAAGAATAAAGAAGGATTAAAAAAAAAAAAAAAAAACAAGCACCAGGCTTAGAGGAAAAGATTTGAATGNCTCAACAGCATAAGGGATCCCATAAAAACTTCCAAACAAAAGAGTACAAAAGTTGTATCTTCATAATCTGATACCTGTAAGTGGTCAGGGCTGGCAGCACAAGCAGTGTGCCTTCAGCAGCTAAAGCTTTCCCCTTTTCTGACAGCATTCATCATTTGTTAGTCCTAGGAGGTCACAAAGCACTAAACCTTACACTGCAGCACCCTGCTACTCATGTATGAGGTGGAAAATGCCCTAGCCTGGGAACAGAGCCAGAGCTTCCAGGTGTACATTGCTGCTGGAGAGGTTCTCCACATATTTTCACTCTTCTGACTTTGATTTCCTGGGATTTAAGTAGCTATCCCTAGAGAAAGAACTGAATTCTTTTGGGATGCCTTTTCTAGGGATATCAAGTGGATGAAACACTACAGGGAAATTTCTGCCAGCATGGTTTGGAAAGCTTGTAAATAATCTAAGCAAGCATATAAACAGCTAATTTGAAGAGCACAAATGCACTTTCCCCTGGGAATTATCTCAGCTCCTAAAATTTCATTCCAATAATTACCAAGGCAAATCACAAAGATTTCCATTTACTCATCTGGGGCTTCCTGAAATCCTCTAATTAAACCACAGCAAGAGAGTTTCAACAGAGCAAAGATTTGCTTTTTGTCATGTTCTTCTCTTGGCTTCTTTCCCTTTCACCACAGTGGTGCAGTCAGATGAGTACCCCTGGTGATAAGGCACAAGGCTAAGAGCAGGAGGAAATGCTTTGTCCTGTAGTGGTAAGATGCTACCAGTTTTTTCCTTCAGTGTTCTGTATCACAAGGATATTGTTTAATACAGTCATCAACTGTCTTTACACTGTGGCAAAAAAACCAAAACACCCAAACTGAGCTGAAATCGTATGAGAATATCCATAGGGGACCTGTCAACACTGAAACTTTAATCAGATTTTTAAGGTTGTTCACAGCTGATTATACTAAGTGCAATTTATAAACAAGTGGTGGAAGCATTTAAACTTTCTGCTTTCCTTAAGCAGAATGCTTCCTGGAGCTGGATTATCCAGGGTGCAGCCAGGTGACTAAGGCAGGCTGTCTTCTGTGTTCCCTTTGTTGTGACAAACTCCCGGAAACTCTTTTGTGCCCTCCTCAAGCTTCAATCCATCCTTTCTCATCCTGTCACTAGGACACACTGTAAAAAGTCTCTCTACAAATTCTTGTAGCCCACGTCAGGTACTGAAAGGGTGCTATAAGGTCTCTTCTCCAGGTTTAACAGAGCAAGACACACTGAGATCCTCACTGCAATAGCTAGTAGGGATGTAGTAATGGTGCAGAGAGAACACGCTAAAGAGGGATTTTAAACCAGGATAAACTTACTTGCCCTCTGTCATGAGAAAAGAATAATGAGACAGCAAACGAAACCAAAAAGAAATAAATTCTAACTGATAAAAGGGAGTATCTTTTTATATTATGCATAATTAATCANGCACAAAAGACCCTCTTGTAATTTTTATGTCTTTTATTATTCAAACCTTCTTGGCTCATAACCTCTGAGTCTACTAAACAGGGACCATAAGAGACAGCAGATGCAAGCAAGTAGGAAGTATATGGGCAGAGATCAAAGAAGAGTTCCACAGCAAGAAGCGCAGGGAGAGACCAGGCTGATTGGCATCACTCATCTTGAAGCAGCAAAGAGATTACAAAAGGCTGTGAATTTTAGCACAGCTGAAATTTAGTTACCCAGCCTGCTCTTTCTGCCTTGGTGGATTCTGCTTCCATCAGCATGACTGGGATTGGAGTAAGACCTCAGGGGAAGCATTTAGCATAAATAAAACTGTAGTTTGTAAGTCTAAGTAACTTTTCTGGGGGTATAGAGTGGTAAACCATTGAGAGAAGCACCCTTCCTTGTATGGTTTTAAGTGTCAGCTTTTTTCCTATCACATGGTTGTACTTCCCTACTCAGGAATGATTACTCTACTTTTGACTTGGGGATGACGAATCACAGGGCTGCTCCCCACTCTGCTTTTAACACTGCTGTGCTCCTATTAGGAGTTGGTTCAGCTGACCTGTAGAAGAGAAAGCTTGGTTAGAACTTTCACTCCAAACCAGATCTGAGGTCTCACAAGAGCTGCTTGGTTTTCATTATTTTACATTTTTCCCATTAAGAGGCCAGATGAGGCCTAAAGCAGAAGGCTGCATTAAGGCTGTATTAGAGCACTCCTGAGTGAACCAAGCCTGCAGGAAGCCTGTGGACAGACTTCAAGATCTCAGACATCCACACAAAAGCAGGGGACAAGCAAACAAACAGCTAAATAAATTTCTCCAGAAGTGTCTACTTACGCTTTGCTGCCTCATAGGAAGCCTCAAGCTTCACTTGAGACTTTTTCTTCATGGGGGTGCCAGGGAACTCCAACAGGCTGTTCAGAGAGGCTCTGCAGGGTCTTTCTCCACTTCTCAAGGTGCTTCCTGGGCTTACTCCTGGCATTTCTTCAGCTTTAAAAGTGAGTACAAAGCAGCAGCTAAACAGAGACAAACTCAGCCTAACTCAGGCACTGCAACCACCACCCGTGAGCAATACTACAATGGGCAAGGAGAAAGCCTTTGTGTTCCCTAACTGCCAGGGGGCCAGCAGGCCCCCCCAGCCTTTTGATCCCGTCCACCACTCACCCAGTGACACACCATGGGTACTCACCAGTGATGTCGTGAGGAGGATCCCTCTGCCCAAATAGGCAAGCCTAGGGCTTCTGCCTCTTGGTCTGCTTATAAAGGGCAGTAGGAAGGGTGGGTAAAGTGATGACACATGGGGTGGGAGGAGATTCCAATAGGACCCAGGTGCTCTGGGTTTGGGGTAAAAAGGGGAAGATGCCTTGTGGGGTGGGAAAGGGACTGTAGTGTTTTCACTGAAACCTGCCTTTTCATGACCAACTCTGTGTCATTTCTGCTTGGAATAGTAACCAGACATCTTCACCAGCTCACTATATTGGCTGAAGAATCATAGAATCATAGGATGGTTTAGGTTGGAAGAGACCTCAAAGATCATCCAGTTCCAACTCCCCACCATAGGCAGGGACACCTCCCACTAGATCAGGTTGCTCAAGACCTCATCCAGCCTGGCCTTGAACACATCCAGGGAGGGAGCAGACACAACCTCCTTGGGCAACCTGTTCCAGTGCCTCACCACCCTCGCTGTGAAGAACTTTCTCCTAACATCCCGTTCAAATCTCCCCTCTGCCAATTTGAACCCATTCCCCCTCATCCTGTCATTACCAGACCTTGTGAACAGTCCCTCCCTAGACTTCCTGTAGGCCCCTTCAGATACTGGAAGGCTACTCTGTTGCAGAATATCTGAGAAGCAGAATTGGGGCAGTGAACAATCCACTGCCGTGAGTGTTAAGTACAGCGGAACACCTGTGAACTGTAAGTGCAACTGGAACTGGAACGGAAGAAAAACAGAGATGCAGAGTGGGACAGTTCCCGCTTCTAAAAAAGTTACCCAGAAGTTTCTCGATAACTGTGAAGTCATTTGTTTTTGTACAATAACCAATTATTGTCTTCCACATATGATCCTCTGTGCCAATTACCTTGCTTGCTCTGTAACCACCCCATCTTGGGAATATAAGCTTAACAAACTTGTATTAAGTAGTAGTAGCTGCTGTTGAATGTAGTGGTAGCAGCTGTAATAAAGGAGAACGAGCATATAACCATATTGGTAACCAACCTCGTTGCTTTGAGTGCGCTCACCATCAGCTATTTGCAATTGAACTTTAACAGCTACCTGCACTACTCCAAGGTCTCCTCAAAGCCTTCTATTCTCCAGGCGGAAAAGCCCCAACTCCCTCAGCCTGTCCCAAGTGCACAACTGCTATATCTCAATTTCTCCACAAAATTGTTTAGATTCAGAAATGCTTATTCTCGCTTCTACCTCCTGCAAGGAAAGCTGTAGTCAGAAATTCGATGCCTGATTCTGAAACTCTACATGCAGTTCTCACTTTGGCAATACGAGTTTGGGGCTAGGCCCTTAGGTTCACCTAATATCCTCTAGTGCAGAACAGTTTTATCTCAGTTTTGCAACAAAATTGCTCTGGTTCAGAAGTGCCTATACTTGCTTCTATCTCCTACCAGCAAAGCTGTGGATTGAAATTCGATGCCTGATTCTGACTCTGTAAAGGCACCTCTCACCTTGGGAATAGGAATTTGGGGCTAGCCACTTTGCTTTAGCTGGGAACTTTAACTATACAAGTTGCATCTCTCATTATTGGCCACCAAATTGCTCAGACACAGAAAAGCTTCAACTTCCTTCCAGCTCCTATAAGAAAAGCTGTAGCCAGGAATTCGATGCCTGATTCTCACACTCTACATGCAACAGTAAGTATGGGAATAGGACTTTGGGGCTATGGACTTCGGTTCATCTGGTTATACCAACTGCACAACTGCTGTATCTCAATTTTGCCACAAAATTGCTCAATTCAGTAATGCTTAAACTTGCTTCTAGCTCCTGCAAGGAAACATGTAGGCAGAAATTCGAGGCCTGATTCTGAAACTCTACATGCAGCTCTGACTTTGGGAATGGGAATTTGGGGCTAGACACTTTGGTTTATCTGGTAACCTTAACTGTACACGTGGCATCTCTCATTATATGCCACCAAATTGCTCAGATACATGAACGCCTCAACTTCCTTCCAGCTCCAATAAAGAAAGTAGTAGTCAGGAATTCGATGCCTGATTCTCACACTCTACATGCAGCACTCAGTATGGGAATAGGAATTTGGGGCTAGGCACTTTGTTTCACTTGGTAATCTCAAGTGCAGAACTGTTTTATCTCAGTTTCGTGACAAAATTGATCAGATTCAGAAATGTTTTAACTTGCTTTTAGTTCCTATAAGGAAAGCTGTAGGCAGGAATTCGATGCCTTATTCTCACACTCTACATGCACCTCTCACTTTGGGAATAGGAATTTGGGGCTAGGCACTTTGTTTCACTTGGTAATCTCAAGTGCAGAACTGTTTTATCTCAGTTTCGTGACAAAATTGATCAGATTCAGAAATGTTTTAACTTGCTTTTAGTTCCTATAAGGAAAGCTGTAGGCAGGAATTTGATGCCTGATTCTCACACTCTACATGCAGCTCTCAGTATGGGTGTAGGATGTTGGGGCTAGCCACTTTGGTTTGGCTGGTAACCTTAACTGTACAAGCGGCATCTCTCATTATGGGTCACCAAATTGCTCAGATTCAGAAATGCTTTAACTTGCTTTTAGCTCCTATAAGGAAAGCTGTAGCCAGGAATTCAATGCCTGATTCTCACACTCTACATGCAGCTCTCAATATGGGAATAGGAGTTTGGGGCTAAGCACTTTGCTTTAGCTGGTAACCTTAACTGTACAAGTGGCTTCTGTCATTATATGCCACCAAATTGCTCAGATACATAAACGCCTCAACTTCCTTCCAGCTCCTATCAGGAAAGTTGTAGCCAGGAATTCGATGCATGATTCTCACACTCTACAAGCTGCTATCACTTTGGGAATAGGAGTTTGGGGCTAGGCCGTTTGGTTCACCTAATAACCTTAAGTGCAGAACTGTTTTATCTCAGTTTTACGATAAAATTGCTTAGGTTCAGAAATGCCTGATTCTGGTATTGTAAAAGCACCTCTCACCTTGGAAATAGGAATTTGGAGCTAGGCACTTTGGTTCATTTGTGAATCTCAAGTGTACAAGTGCTATATCTCCGTTTTGCCACAAAATTAACCAGAATCAGACATGTTTCAACTTGCTTTTAGCTCCAGCTAGGAAGGCTGTAGCCAGAAATTCGAGGCCTGATTCTGACTCTGTAAAAGGACCTCTCACTGTTTTGAGTAGGAGTTTGGGGCTAGGTACTTTGGTTCATCAGGGAATCACAAGTGCACAACTGCTATATCTCAGTCTCGCCACAAATTTGCTCAGATACAGAAATGCTTAAACTTGCTTCTAGCGCCTGCAAGGAAACTTGTAGGCAGAAATTCGAGGCCTGATTCTGAAACTCTACATGCAGCTCTGACTTTGGGAATGGGAATTTTGGGCTAAGCTCTTTGCTTTAGCTGGTAGCCTTAACTGTACAAGTGGCATCTCTCATTATATGCCACCAAATTGCTCAGATACATAAACGCCTCAACTTCCTTCCAGCTCCAATGAAGAAAGTAGTAGGCAGGAATTCGATGCCTGATTCTCACACTCTACATGCAGCACTCAGTATGGGAATAGGAGTTTGGGGCTATGCACTTTGGTTCATCTGGGTATACCAAGTGCACAACTGCTATATCTCAGTTTTGCGACAAAATTGATCAGATTCAGAAATGCATTAACTTGCTTTTAGTTCCTATAAGGAAAGCTGTAGGCAGAAATTCGATGCCTGATTCTCATACTCTACATGCAGCTCTCAGTATGGGTATAGGAGTTTGGGGCTAGCCACTATGGTTTAGCTGGGAACCTTAACTGTACAAGTGGCATCTCTCATTATCGGCCACCAAATTGCTCAGATACAGAAACACTTCAACTTCCTTATAGCTCCTATAAGGAAAGCTGTAGCCAGGAATTAGATGCCTGATTCTCACACTTTATATGCACCTCTCACTTTGGGCATAGGAATTTGGGGCTAGGCACTTTTGTTCATCTGGGTATACCAAGTTCACAACTGCTATATCAAAATTTCTCCACAAAATTGCACAGTTCAGTAATGCTTAAATTTGCTTGTAGCTCCTGCAAGGAAACTTGTAGGCAGAAATTTGAGGCCTGATTCTGAAACTCTACATGCACCTCTCACTTTGAGCATAGGAATTTGGGGGTAAACACTTTGTTTCATTTGTGAATCTCAAGGGTACAAGTGCTATATCTCAGTTTCGCCACAAAATTGCTCTGTTTGGTTATGCTTAAACTGGGTTCTAGCGCCTGCAAGGAAACTTGTAGGCAGAAATTCGAGGCCTGATTCTCACACTCTATATGTAGCTCTGAGTATGTGAACAGGATTTTGGGGCTAGCCATTTTGGTTTGGCTGGGAACCGTAACTGTACAAGTGGCATCTCTCATTATGGGTCACCAAATTGCTCATATACAGAAACACATCAACTTCCTTATAGCGCCTACAAGGAAAGCTGTAGCCAGGAATTCGATAACTGATTGTCACACTCTATATGCACCTCTCACTTTGGGCATAGGAATTTGGGGCTAGGCACTTTGGTTCATCTGGGTATACTAAGTTCACAACTGCTATATCTCAATTTTGCCACAAAATTGCACAGTTCAGGAATGCTTAAACTTGCTTCTAGCACCTGCAAGGAAACATGTAGGCAGAAATTCGAGGCCTGATTTTGAAACTCTACATGCACCTCTCACTTTGGGCATAGGAATTTGGGGGTAAACACTTTGTTTCATTTGTGAATCTCAAGGGTACAAGTGCTGTATCTCAGTTTCGCCACAAAATTGCTCTGTTCAGTTATGTTTAAACTTGCTTCTAGCGCCTGCAAGGATTTTTATAGCAGAAATTCGAGGCCTGATTCTCACACTCTACATGTAACTCTCATTTGGGAATAGGTGTTTGGGGCTAGGCACTTTGATTCACCTGGTAATCTCAAGTGCAGAACTGTTTTCTCTCAGTTTCGTGACAAAAGTGATCAGATTCAGAAATGTTTTAACTTGCTTTTAGCTCCAGCTAGGAAGGCTGTAGCCAGAAATTCGTTGCCTGATTCTCACACTCTACATGCAGCTCTCACTTTGGGAATAGGAATTTGGGGCTAGGCACTTTGATTCACCTGGTAATCTCAAGTGCAGAACTGTTTTCTCTCAGTTTCGTGACAAAAGTGATCAGATTCAGAAATGTTTTAACTTGCTTTTAGCTCCAGCTAGGAAGGCTGTAGCCAGAAATTCGTTGCCTGATTCTCACACTCTACATGAAGCTCTCACTTTGGGAATAGGAATCTGGGGCTAGGTACTTTTGTTCATCTGGGTATACCAAGTTCACAACTGCTATATCTGAATTTCGCCACAAAATTGCATATTTCAGTAATGCTTAAACTTGCTTGTAGGTCTTGAAAGGAAACTTGTAGGCAGAAATTCAAGGCCTGATTCTCACACTGTAATGCAGCTCTCTGTATGGGAATTGGAGTTTGGGGCTATCCACTATGGTTTAGCTGGGAACCTTAACTGTACAAGTGGTATCTCTCATTATCGGCCACCAAATTGCTCAGATACAGATACGCTTCAACTTCCTTCTAGCTTCTATGAGGAAAGCTGTAGCCAGGAATTGGAGGCCTGATTCTCACACTGTACATGCAGCTCTCACTTTGGGAATAGGAATTTGGGGATAAACACTTTGGTTCATATGTGACTCTCAAGTGTACAAGTGCTATATCTCAGTTTCGTCACCAAATTGCTCTGTTCAGTTATGTTTAAACTTCCTTCTGGCGCCTGCAAGGAAACTTGTAGGCAGAAATTCGAGGCCTGATTCTTACACTCTATATGGAGCTCTCACTTTGGGAATAGGTGTTTGGGGCTAGCAAATTTGGTTCATTTGGTAACCTCAAGTGCAGAACTGTTTTATCTCAGTTTCGCGACAAAGGTAATCAGACTCAGAAATGTTTTAACTTGCTTTTGGCTCCAGCTAGGAAGGTTGTAGCCAGCTCTTTGATGCCTAATTCTCACACTTTACATGCAGCTCTCACTTTGGGAATAGGAATTTGGCCTATTGGCATGGAACAAAAAGTTTCAGAATTTCTATCTTGCTGCTCAAGATGTTGGTTAATTTTTCTCCCTGAAGGACTGGAGACATTAAGAGGGTGCTCCTGGTGTCTTATGAACTGTACTGACTAAGCCCGGCAGCAGGCTGCCCAGAGAAGTCTCCTTCTCTGCAGACTTTCCAATACCCACCTGGATGCATTCCTGTGTGACCTACTCCTGTTCTGGCAGGGGGCTTGGACTGGATGAGCTTTGGAGGTCCCTTCCAGCCCCTAAGATTCTGTGGATGTGTTCCTGTGTGCCCTGCTCTAGGTGCTGCTGCTCTGGCAGGGGGCTAGGACTGGATGAGCTTTGGAGGCCCTGCTCTAGGTGCTGCTGCTCTGGCAGGGGGCTAGGACTGGATGAGCTTTGGATGGTATATTCATCTGGGTATACCAAGTTCACAACTGCTGTATCTCAATTTCGCCACAAAATTGCACATTTCAGTAATGCTTAAATTTGCTTGTAGCTCCTGCAAGGAAACTTGTAGGCAGAAATTCAAGGCCTGATTCTCACACTCTAATGCAGCTCTCTGTATGGGAATAGGAGTTTGGGGGTAGCCACTTTGGTTTAGCTGGGAACCTTAACTGTACAAGTGGCATCTCTCATTATGGGTCACCAAATTGCACAGATACAGAAACGCTTCAACTTTCTTCTAGCTCCTATAAGGAAAGCTGTAGAAAGGAATTGGATGCCTGGTTCTCACACCCTACATGCACCTCTCACTTTGGGAATAGGAATTTGGGGCTAGGCACTTTGGTTCACTTGGTAACCTCAAGTGCAGAACTGTTTTATCTCAATTTCGTTACAAAGGTGATCAGACTCAGAAATGTTTTAACTTGCTTTTAGCTCCAGCTAGGAAGGCTTCACCCAGAAATTCTATGCCTGATTTTCACACTTTATATGCACCTCTCACTTTGGGCATAGGAATTTGATGCTAGGCACTTTGGTTCATCAGGGTATACCAACTCCACAACTGCTATATCTCAGTTTCGCCACAAAATTGCACAGTTCAGTAATGCTTAAACCTGCTACTAGCTCCTGCAAGTATCCTTGAAGGCAGAAATTTGAGGCCTGATTTTGAAACTCCACATGCACCTCTCACTTTGGGCATAGGAATTTGGGGGTAAACACTTTGTTTCATTTGTGAATCTCAAGTGTACAAGTGCTATATCTCACTTTTGCTACAAAATTGCTCTGTTCAGTTATGCTCAAAAAGTTGCTTCTAGCGCCTGCAAGGAAAGTTGTAGGCAGAAATTTGAGGCCTGATTCTGAAACTCTACATGCAGCTCTCCCTTTGAGAATACGTGTTTGGGGCTAGCAAATTTGGTTCACTTGGTAACCTCAAGTGCAGAACAGTTTTATATCAGTTACGTGACAAAAGTGATCAGACTCAGAAATGTTTTAACTTGCTTTTAGCTCCAGCTAGGAAGGCTGTAGCCAGAAATTCGATGCCTGATTCTAACACTCTACATGCAGCTCTCACTTTGGTCGTAGGAATTTGGGGCTACGCTCTTTGGTTCACCTGTTAACCTCAAGTGCAGAACTGTTTTATCTCAGTTTCATGACAAAAGTGATCAGACTCAGAAATTTGTGGAGAGGTGTCTAAGTGAGTGAGGACACAGCCTAATTAGCGGTGAACGATCCTGCCTATAAAGAATGCCTTTGAAGTTAAGTACCGCTAATGCCTCTGAAGATAGAAGCGCTAAACGGAACGCCCGAAGGGAGAAAGTGAAGCCGGATGCAGATGGAAGGAGAATAGAGACGGATATAGACAAGTTCCTGCTCATGGAGGTCAACTAGAAGCTTCTTAAGAAACTGTAAAGTCATTGTTTTAGTTTATTGACCAATTACCACCTTACACATACCACCTCCGGTACCAATTATATTGTATCATTCACACACGCCCCCTGACTGCTGGCTATAAAAAAGCTGTAATATCACAAATAAATGGAACAACTAGCAGAGACCATATTGGTTGGCTATTGTTTTCAAGGTGCTCCTCCCAACAGAAATTTTTCAACTTCCTTTTAGCTCCAGCTAGGAAGGCTGTAGCCAGAAATTCGAGGCCTGATTCTCACACTCTACATGCAGCTCTCAGTATGGGAACTAGAGTTTGGGGCTAGCCACTATGGTTTAGCTGGGAACCTGTCATGGGATTGGGCTAATTAAACACAGTATCCCGTGGGAGGAGGGGGGGAACGGTACCCTCCTCACCGGTTCTTTGGGTTTCGGTCGGCAGAAATAGACGAACGCGTTGCTCAAACGTCAGGTGCAACAATTTAACATTTAGAACTTGGGAAAACAGAGGGGTTACATGCAAGGTAGCTCCCGACACGCCTACAAACTACCCACGAGGCACGAGGGGGAGGGGTGAGGCACGCTCCTTCCCAAACCAAGGGGGGAGACCGCGGAAGGAGGGAAACCGATTTAAGGAAAATAAAGGAGGGATTAGAAAGAGGGAGAGAAGGGTCAGCCTTGCCGCTTAGGAGAGCTGCCTGCTGCCTGCTGCCTGCTGCCTGCTGCCGTGCACGTGGCTGGGCTCCTCAACAGCCACGGCAGGGGACTACGATGAGCGAGGAGAGTGAGGAAGAGCCACTAACGGTTGCTGTGCCCCCCCTTAAATACCCTCGGGAGCATGAGACTGAATGACAGGCACCGCTGGCCAATGGGTTTAAAGCTCCACGCATGTGTGCTGTCCAGGGCATCCCTGGCTCCAGGCGGGGGGGATCCGCGTGGGATGCCCCCTTGGACGGTAGGGGGAGGAGAGAGCCCAGAGGTTGGACCAATTCTAGGGTATATGTCACCCCATACTGGGACAGAACCATAACTGTACAAGTGGCATCTCTCATTATGGGCCACCAAATTGCTCAGATACAGAAACGCTTCAACTTCCTTATAGCTCCTATAAGGAAAGCTGTATGCCAGGAATTAGTTTTCTGTTTCTCACACTTTACATGCACCTCTCACTTTGGGAATAGGAATTTGGGGCTAGGCATATAGTTTATCTGGTAACCTGAAGTGTAGAACTTCTTCAGGTCAGTTTCGTGACAAAATCACTCAGCATCAGCAATGCTTTAACTTGCTTCTAGCTCCTGGTAGGAAAGCTGTAGCCAGGAATTTGATGCCTGATTCCTACCCTCTACATGCACCTCTCACTTTGGGAATAGAAGTTTGGAGCTAGGCATTTTGCTTTATAGGGTACTTAAAGTTTCTTTTAGCTCCTGCGAGGAAAGCTGTAGCCAGAAATTCGATGCCTAATTCTGACTCTCTACATGCACCTCTCACTTTGGGAATAGAAGCTTGGAGCTAGGCATTTTGGTTTAGCTTGGAACCATAAATGAAGAGTGGAATCGCTCACCAAATTGCTCAAATACAAAATTGCTTAAACTTGCTTCTAGCTCCTATAAGGAAAGTGGTAGCCAGGAATTCGATGATTGCTTCTGACCCCCTACATGCACCTCTCACTTTGGGAATAGGAGTTTGGAGCTAGGCAGTTTGCTTTATAGGGTACTTAAAGTTTCTTTTAGCTCCAGCGAGGAAAGCTGTAGCCAGAAATTCCATGCCTGATCCTCACCCTCTACATGCACCTCTCACTATGGGAATAGAATTTTGGATCTAGGAATTTTGCTTTATTTGGTTCTTAAAGTTACTTTTAGCTCCTACGAGGAAAGCTTTAGCCAGAAAGTCCATGCCTGATTCTCACCCTCTACATGCACCTCTCACTTTGGGAATAGAAGTTTGGGGTAGGTACTTTCATTTATCTGGTAAGCTCAATGAACTTGTGCTTTATCTCACTTTGGACCAGAATACCTCATATTCAGAAATGCTTTAACTTGCTTCTACCTCCTGCTAGGAAAGCAGTAGCCAGAAATTTGATACCTGATTCTGACCCTTTACATGCACCTCTCACTTTGGGAATAGAATTTGAAGCTAGGCAGTTTGCTTTATAGGGTACTTAAAGTTTCTTTTAGCTCCAACGAGGAAAGCTTTAGCCAGAAAGTCCATGCCTGATTCTCACCCTCTACATGCACCTCTCACTTTGAGAATAGGAGTTTGGAGTAGGCACTTCGGTTTATCTGGTTTACTCAAGTGCAAAACTGCTATATCTCACTTTGGCCTATAATTGCTCAGATTCAGAAATGCTTCTAACTCCTGAAAGGGAAGCTATTTCCATTAATTTGAAACATGATTCTGATACACAACATGCTCCTCTCTCTTTGGGAATAGAAGTTTGGAGCTAGGCATTTTGCTTTACAGGGTATGAAAGTTACTTCTAGCTCCTGCGAGGAAAGCTGTAGCTAGAAATTCAATGCCTGATTCTCACCCTCTACATGCACCTCTCACTTTGAGAATAGGAGTTTGGAGTAGGCACTTTGGTTTATCTGGTTTACTCGAGTGCAGAACTGCTATATCTCACTTTGGCCTATAATTGCTCAGATTCAGAAATGCTTCTAACTCCTGAAAGGGAAGCTATTTCCATTAATTTGAAACATGATTCTGATACACAACATGCTCCTCTCTCTTTGGGAATAGAAGTTTGGAGTTAGGCATTTTGCTTTACAGGGTGTGAAAGTTACTTCTAGCTCCTGCGAGGAAAGCTGTAGCCAGAAATTCGATGCCTGATTCTGATCGTCTACATGCACCTCACACTTTGGGAATAGGAATTTGCAGCTGGGCACTTTGGTTTAGGTTGGAATCTTAACTGTACAAGTGGAATCGCTCACTACCAGTGCCCACATTGATGAGACAGTGGAATGCTTAAACTTCCTTCTAGCTCCCATAAGGAAACCTCTAGCCAGGAATTCGATGCTTGATTCTCACCCCCTATATGAACTCTTACTATGGGAATAGTATTTCTGATCTAGGCATTTTCCTTTATAGGGCTCTTAAAGTTACTTTTAGCTCCTGTGAGGAAAGCTGTGTTCAGAAATTCGATGTCTGATTATTACACTCTACATGCACCTCACACTTTGGGAATAGGAGTTTGGGGTAAACACTTTGGTTTATCTGGTAAGCACAATGCACTACTGCTATATCTCACTTTGGACCAGAACACCTCATATTCAGAAATGCTTTAACTTGCTTCTACCTCCTGCTAGGAAAGCAGTAGCCAGAAATTCGATGCCTGATTCTGACCCCTTACACGCACCTCTCACTTTGGGAACAGAAGTTTGGAGCTAGGCATTTTGCTTTACAGGGTATGAAGGTTACTTTTAGCTCCTTCGAGGAAAGCTGTAACCTGAAATTCGATGCCTGATTCTTACCCTCTTACATGCACCTATCACTTTGGTAATAGGAATTTGGAGACAGGCATTTTGTTTACAGGGTATGAAGGTTACTTTTAGCTCCTTCGAGGAAAGCTGTAACCTGAAATTCGATGCCTGATTCTGACCGTCTACAAGAACCTCTCACTTTGGGAATAGGAATTTGGGGCTAGACACTTTGGTTTAGCTTGGAACCATAACTGAAAGAGCGGAATCTCTCACTACCGGTGCTCACATTGCTGAGACACAGGAACACTTAAACTTGCTTCTAGCTCCTCTAAGGAAAGCTGTAGCCAGGAATTCTATGCCTGATTCTGTCCGTCTACATGCACCTCTCACTATGGGAATAGGATTTTGAATCTAGCCATTTTGCTTTATAGGGTACTTAAAGTTTCTTTTAGCTCCGGCGAGGAAAGCTGTAGCCAGAAATTCCATGCCTGACTCTTACCCTCTACATGCACCTCTCACCTTGGGAATAGGAGTTTGGAGTAGGCACTTTGGTTTATCTGGTAAGCTCAAGTGCAAAAGTGCTATATCTCACTTTGGCCTATAGTTGCTGAGATTCAGAAATGCTTCTACTCCTGAAAGGGAAAGCTATTGCCATGAATTCGAAACATGATTCTGATGCACTACATGCTCCTCTCACTATGGGAATAGAACTTTGGAGCTAGGCATTTTGCTTTACAGGGTATGAAAGTTACTTTGAGCTCCTGTGAGGAAAGCTGTAACCTGAAATTTGATGCCTGATTCTGACTGTCTACAAGCACCTCTGACTTTGGGAATAGGAAT
Source organism: Psilopogon haemacephalus (assembly GCA_013396835.1). Taxonomy (NCBI): domain Eukaryota; kingdom Metazoa; phylum Chordata; class Aves; order Piciformes; family Megalaimidae; genus Psilopogon; species Psilopogon haemacephalus. The sequence goes on from VWZI01010027.1 coordinate 15,031, forward strand.
TTGCACCTAGACACTTTGGTTTAGGTTGGAATCTTAACTGTACAAGTGGAATCTCTCACTACCGGTGCCCACATTGCTGATATACAGGAACGCTTAAACTTGCTTCTAGTTCCTCTAAGGAAAGTTGTAGCCAGGAATTCCATGCTTGATTCTGACCCTCTACATGCACCTCTCACTTTGGGAATAGGAGTTTGGAGCTAGGCATTTTGCTTTACAGGGTATGGAAGTTACTTCTAGTTCCTGTGAGGAAAGCAGTAGCCAGAAATTCCATGCCTGATTCTGACGTTCTAGATGCGCTTCACACTTCGGGAATAGGAATTTGCGGCTAGACAGTTTGGTGAAGGTTGGAATCTTAACTGTACAAGTGGAATTTCTCACTACTGGTGCCCACATTGCTGAGACACAGGAATGCTAAACTTGCTTCTAGCTCCCATAAGGAAAAGCTCCAGCCAGGAATTCTATGCCTGATTCTGACCCTCTACATGCACCTCTCACTATGGGAACAGGATTTTGGATCTAGGCATTTTGCTTTATAGGGTACTTAAAAGTTTCTTTTAGCTCCTTCGAAGGAAGCTGTAGCCACAAATTCCATACCTGATTCTTACCCTCTACATGCATCTCTCACCTTGGGAATAGGACTTTGGAGCAGGCACTATGGTTTATCTAGGCATTTTGCTTTATAGGGTTCTTAAAGTTACTTTTAGCTCCTGCGAGGAAAGCTGTAACCTGAAATTCGTTGCCTGATTATTACATTGTAGAAGCACCTCACACTTTGCGAATAGGAATTTCGGGCCAGGCACTTTGGTTTACCTAGGAACCATTAATGAATAGTGGAATCTCTCACTATCGCTCATGTGAAAGTTTAAGCCCCCTGGGGCCCCCTGTCTTTTCCCAAGGAATGGTTTCACCCTTTTCCCAGGTTGCATGGTTAGACACTCCCACTTCCTGCTAGGATTTTGGGACTATAAGAGGGGGAACCCAGTCCCCCGTGGGTCTCTCTCTCTTCTCCCTTCTCCGCTTCCCCTCGTGCCGGCTGGTCGAGCACCTGCTCGCGCTCTGTGCTGCTGCAGCACGTGTCTCCCTGCCGCCCTGTGTTCCAGCACCGTTATTGTGTGCTGAGACTGGGACTGAGACTTCACAATAGGATTCCTGCATCCTGCTTTCCAAAAGCCAATCGAACTTCAGCTGCCTGCGGTGGTTGTATTTTTTTTTTTTTTTCCTTTTCCCCTTCTCCCTGGTCTTTGTACCCTTTTTTTTCCTTATTCCCACATCCCAAAGCTTGTTTCCCTTTCTCCCCCCTGCTGTAAAAAAAAAAAAAAATCCCTTTCCCCCTTACTTGTTGTTAAAGTTTACCCTTTTTACTTCCAAATCGTTTTGAGTCTTTTGTTGGGCCTTTGGCTCAGGGTGGGGGCAGCTAGCCTCAACCCAATACAGCTCACCAAATTGCTCAGATACAGGAACGCTTAAACATGCTTCTAGCTCCTCTAAGGAAAGGTGTAGCCAGGAATACAATGCATGATTATGAAACTCTGAATGTACCTCTCATTGTTTCATCTGGGAATCTCAAGTGCCCAACGGGTATATCTCTCTTTCGCTACCCAATTGCTCAGAAGCAGAAACGCTTAAACTTGCTTCTAGCTCCTTCTAGGAAAGTTGTAGCCAGAAATTCCATGCCTGATTCTGACTCTGTAAAAGCACCTCTCACCTTGGGAATAGGAACTTGGGGCTAGGCCCTTTGTTTCACCTATTAACATCAAGTGCACAATGGCTATATCTCAGTTTCACCACAAAATTGCTCAGTTCACTAATGCTTCATCTTGTATCTAGCTCCTGCTGGGAAAGCTGAAGCCAGAAATTTTTTCCCTGATTCTGACACTGTCAAAGCACCTCTCACCTTGGGAATAGGAATTTAGGGCTAGGCCCTTTGGTTCATCTGGAAACCTCAACTTGTCAACGGCTATATCTCAATTTGGCCACACATTGGTCAGATGCAGAAATGCTTACACTAGCTTCTAGCTCCTGCCAGGAAAGCTATGGCCAGGAATTTGATGCCTGATTCTGACACGCAACGTGCACTTCACACTACGGGAACAGGAGTGTGGGGCCAGACACTTTGGTTCATCGGGTAACCTGAAGTGCAGAACTGCTTTATCTCAGTTTCACGACAAAATCGCTCAGATTCAGCGATGCTTTAACTTGCTTCTAGCTCCTGCTAGGAAATCTGTAGCCAGAAATTCCGTTCCTGATTGTGATACTCTACATGCAGCTCTTACTATGTGAATAGGCATTTGGGGCTAGGCACTCTGATTTAGCTAGGAACCTGAAGTGCATAAGTGGCATCTCTCATTTTAGGCCACCAAATTGCGCAGATACAGAAACGCTTAAACTTGCTTCCAGCTCCTATAAGGAAAGTTGTAGACAGGAATTTGATGCCTGATTCTGATCCTCTTCATGCACCTCTCACTATGAGAATAGGAATTTTAGGCTAGGCACTTTGTTTCATCTGGGAATCTCAAGTGCCCAACGGGTATATCTCTGTTTCGCCACCCAATTGCTCAGAAGCAGAAATGGTTAAACTTGCTTCTATCTCCTGCTAGGAAAGCTGTAGCCAGCAATTCGATGCCTGATTCGGACACTGTAAAAGCACCTCTCACCTTGGGAATAGGAATTTGGGGCTGGGCACTCTGATTTAGCTGGTAACCTGAAGTGCAGAACTGCTTTAGGTCAGTTTCACGACAAAATCACTCAGCTTCAGCAATGCTTTAGCTTGCCTCTAGCTTCTGCTAGGAAAGCTGTAGCCATTAATTCAATGCCTGATTCGGACACTGTAAAAGCACCTCTCACCTTGGGAATAGGAACTTGGGGCTAGGCCCTTTGTTTCACCTATTAACATCAAGTGCACAATGGCTATATCTCAGTTTCACCACAAAATTGCTCAGTTCACTAATGCTTCATCTTGCATCTAGCTCCTGCTGGGAAAGCTGAAGCCAGAAATTCTTTCCCTGATTCTGACACTGTCTCACCTTGGGAATAGGAATTTAGGGCTAGGCCCTTTGGTTCATCTGGAAACCTCAACTTGTCAACGGCTATATCTCAATTTGGCCACACATTGGTCAGATGCAGAAATGCTTACACTAGCTTCTAGCTCCTGCCAGGAAAGCTGTAGCGAGGAATTCGATGCCTGATTCTGACAAGCAACGTGCACCTCACACTACGAGAATAGGAGTTTGGGGCCAGACACTTTGGTTCATCGGGTAACCTGAAGTGCAGAACTGCTTTATCTCAGTTTCACGACAAAAATCACTCAGCTTCAGCAATGCTTTATCTTGCTTCTAGCTCCTGCTAGGAAATATGTAGCCAGAAATTCCATGCCTGATTCTCACACTGTAGATGCACCTCACACTTTGGGCATAGGAGTTTTGGCTAGGCCCTTTGGTTCATCTGGAAACCTCAACTTATCAACAGCTATATCTCAATTTGGCCACACATTGCTCAGATACAGAAATATTTACACTAGCTTCTAGCTCTTGCAAGGAAAGCTGTAGCCAGGACTTCGATGTCTGATTCTGACACGCAACATCTCCCTCATACTATGGGAATAGGAGTTTGGGGCTAGGCACTTTGATTTAACTGGGAACCTGAACTTTATAAGTAGCATCTCTCATTATAGGCCACCAAATTGCTCAGATACAGAAAGGCTTAAACTTGCTTCTAGCTCCTATAAGGAAAGCTGTAGGCAGGAATTCGATACCCGATTCTAACCATCTACATGCACCTCTCACTATGGGAATAGGAATTCGGGGCTAGGCACTTTGTCTCATCTGGCAACCTCAAGTGCACAATGCTTATATCTCATTTTGACCAAAAATTGCTCAGATTCAGAAATGCTTATACGTGTTTCTATCTCTTGCCAGCGAAGGTGTAGATAGAAATTCAATGCCTGATTCTGACACTGTACTAGCACCTCTCACCTTTGGAACAGGAATTTAGGGCTAGGCCCTTTGGTTCATCAGGAAACCTCAACTGCTCAACGGCTATATCTCACTTTGGACTAATATCTCATTTTGACCAAAAATTGCTCAGATTCAGAAATGCTTACACTACCTTCTAGCTCCTCCTAGGAAAGACGGAGCCAGAAATTCCATGGCTGATTCTGACACACTACGTACACCTAATACTACGGGAATAGGAATTTGGTGCTGGGCACTATGGTTTATCTGATAACCTGAAGTGCAGAACTGCTTTATATCAATTTCGTGACAAAAATCGCACAGACTCAGTAATGCTTTAACTTGCTTCTAGCTCCTGCTAGGAAAGCTGTAGCCAGAAATTCAGTGCCTGATTCTGACACTCTACATGCACCTCACACTTTGTTTTGGTAAACAGAGAGTGACAGAGAGCTGGCAGTCTTACTGCTTGCTGCAGAATTCTGTCTTCCTGTGAAGGTGGGAGTTTGTTTACACCATTCATAGGCAACCATCATTAGGGTGCTGTCCTGCCCTTGGCCTCAAACCTGTCATCGTCCTGAGAAAGGAAGTGTTTAGAAATGGTAGAGTGCTTCCATGCATTAAACCAGTACAATCTAGTTTGGGAATCTTATTAACCAAGTAACCCTAGTCCATTTATTTCCTGCTCTGCCCTGTTTCAATAGATTAAAATCCAAACAATCAAAAGCTAAGTGGTTTTCTTTTAAAAGCACTACTGAATCTTAATCCTGCACAGAAATTGCACAGTCTGACAACCATTGCTGTAATCCAGTGAGCCTGTACCATGCTGTACAAGAGCTTTATCACACGCCCCCTCTGTGTGGTCCACTCCAGCCAGAAACGAAGTTCTCATTGGTAATGCTGTGAAATGTTTTGGAAGTTTCTAGCAGCATAATACTTTGAAGAGACCAGGAAAAGCTGATGCTGTTTGCTCCTTCAAATGGTGGCAGACCACTTAAAAAAAAAAAAAAATCCCTGATCCAACCAAGTTTCAACATTTGCCATACATTTCACTATTGCTGCTTAACAGTCTACTCCATGATATTATCTTTGTCAAAACATATCTAAACACTGTGGTCTGTATTCCAAACAGTGGTGTTCGATCAAAACTCTGTGACCCTTGAAACACTGGATGTTTAGTATATGTAATGCAGTGCTAGCGCCATATTTTCAATAAAGGAATTTATGCATTCAGGAGCTTCCTATGGATCTTTGCTCTTTTGCTCAGAAACGTTCTGAAAATGAAAGGATGCATCTGAAGTTACAGGTTCTGCTGACATAAAAAAAAAAAAAAGATATCTATATGTATGCGTGGCTAGCAGATGGGGAGAGGTGATTCTGCCACTACTCTGCTCTAGTGAAACCTTACTTGGTGCCTCCTGTGGAAAATGAGGTAGCCACATTCACCAACAAAAGCTGCAACTCTCAAGAAAAGGAGAGGAACTACCATCCTGGAGACAGAGAAAGGGAATCTCAGACCCAAGCATTGATATCATGTGGAAGGAGGAAAACTTAGATTGCAAGGGTATAATTGCCAGGAGATGCCTTTCTTTGAGGTGCCTTTCTAGAGCAACCCAGCTTGAGCTGGTTTTCTGCTGTACCACCTGGCTTTGATGCCTGAGACTCTGCTGCAGGAAACTTAGGATGAAGAAACTTCTTTGGCATTGGCTCTTGGCTTTTATTGGTATTATGGTATGCAGCAGTGGCACTAAGGAAACATAAACTGTGACTGCACGTGAAACTAGTCGGGGATGTCCCTGTTTACAGCAGGGGCCTTGGACCAGGTGACACCTTTAGAGGCCCTTTCCACTCCAGTGCATTACCTGAGCAGAGCAAGCTTGCTGCCTGTGAACCTTGCTTTGACTGAGAGCGCGGTAAATTTTTTATTAAAGTAAGAGGAAAATTCAGTGCCTAGTAATTTTTCTCTCAGGGGAGCACAACAGCCTGTTCTTGCAAGGTCAAGCACCTGTACTGCAGTACTTGGATCAGGAAGCAGGCTCACGGGTACTCAGGCACGTGCAGGTGTTTAGTGCTGCTTTTGGTGTGTTTTTGGCTCCAGATGTTTTATATGAAGCTGGGTCGTTGCAAAAGGATTGGCTCTTGCTCTGCAGGTCAGCAATTGCTTGTGATTGCTTGGTCTGGAAGAAATGTGGTTTTAAAATTCCCTGTTTCTGCAGGTGTTTGAAAGCTTCAGAAATGTGGTGTAGAGGAACATGGTTTAGCACCAGGCTTGGTAGGGTTAGAGATTAGACTGGGTGATCTTCAAGTGCTTTTCAACCAAAATGATTCAGTGATCCCGGGAAACATCCCAGGTCAGGCTGTACGGGGCTCCGCTTACTTGCTTAGAGGAGCCTACCCGTGTCAGGGGTGATTGCAGGAGCAGGGACATGCCTGCCGGAGCTCCCACGACCTACGCTAGGCCTGAGTCTGGCGTCCCGGCAGAAAGCTCCGCGTCTGCGCAAGGCAGCCAAGGGCGCTCCCCCGGTCTCAGCGCGCCCCCCGGTGGCGTAAATGGCGGTCATGCAGCTGCTGTCTGCGAGCGCAAGGACACTGCCCCGCCCCTGCTTCCTCCGCCGCTGCGGGGCTGGCGCAGGCGAGCCCGGCGGAGGGAGGCAACTGCAAGGAGCGACGATGGCCGAGGCCATGGCGGAGGAGGAGGCTGCGGGCGGTGCCGCAAGCGGCGGAAAGGAAGCTGGTAACAGCGGCGGCTATGACCGCAAGTGCGTGTTCTGCAGAATCGCTCGCCGGGAGGAGCAGGACACAGCGCTGTACCGTAGTGAGGTGAGTCAGAGGAGCTTCCACGGCCCTTCGGTGTTCGTCTTTTCCGCTGTCCTGGAGGTGCGGGTCGGGCCAGCTCCCCGCTGCCGGGCGGCGGCGCGTATCGGCCTGGAGGAGTGGTTGTTGCTTGTTGCCGATTTCTAGTGACGAGGACTGGCGTGAGAACTCCAGTGCGCGCCCCGGTGCAGGGGCCTGCAGAGAAGGCAGGGCTCCGGGAGAGCGAGAAGGGCTTGAGGGGCTTCAGTCGGGGATGGGCGGTCGGTCCTTGCCGTCCTTTGTAGGTCGGTGGCCTGGTGCCTCCGTCTTAGTGAGGCCATGTCTGGGCTGCCGCCGCCGGGGCCGTGCCGCTTCCAAAGGCTTAACAGTGCTGGGGGAGCCTTCAGCTCCGGTGGCTGTGGGAGTCAAGCATTGATCGGAAGGAAGGTGCCCTAGTGGCTGTAAACGTGGGCACTGCAAAACCTTAAAGCTAGCACCGACGAGTCCTGACTATAGGAGGTCAACTGAGGACGCGAACTGTGCTTTTAAATCTTTCTGTAGACTGTCTTCATTAATGTTTTTCCGCCCCTTAAGTTTTGCTAGTTATGTCAAATACGACCTTAAGTATCACACTGGGATGGAGAAGACACTTCGTTATTCAGGCTTTGCCAATATCTGCTCCCTAATCAACGTACTGCATTTGCATCATTTTTTTCGTTTTTTACTTCAGTACGAAGACATTGTGTGCTTCAAGGATATCAAACCTGGTGCCCCCCACCACTACCTAGTGGTGCCGGTGGAGCACCTGGGAAACTGCAAAACACTGAAGACAGAACATGTACCACTAGGTAAGGCTGCAGGTCTGCCTTTAGCTTGAAGGAAATAATTTTGCAGAGCCTTAAATACTGTGGTGTTAAGTCGGTTGCATTTCTGAACACTGGTTGGAGTCCTAAACCTGAGTATGAGCCAGCAGTGTGCCCAGGTGGCCAAAAAGGCCAGTGGCATGCTGGCATGTATCAGGAACAGTGTGGCCAGCAGTGCAAGAGAAGTCTGTCTGCCCCTGTGCTCAGCACTGGTCAGGCCACTCCTTGAGTGCTGCGTCCAGTTCTGGACCCCTCCATTCAAGAGAGATGTTGAGCTGTTGGAAGGTGCCCAGAGAAAGGCAGCAAGGCTGGGGAGGGGCCTGGAGCACAACCCTTTGAGGAGAGGCTGAGGGAGCTGGGGGTGTGCAGCCTGGAGAAGAGGAGGCTCAGGGCAGACCTCATTTCTTTCTGCAGCTACCTGAAGGAAGGTTGTAGCCAGGTGGGGTTTGGGCTTTGTTCCCAGACACCCAGTGACAGAAAAGAGGACACAGCCTCAAGCTGTGCCAGGGCAGGTTTAGGCTGGATGTTAGGAAGAAGTTCTTCACGGAAGGAGTGATTGGCATTGGAATGGGCTGCTTGGGGAGGTGGTGGAGTCCCCATCCCTGGAGGTGCTTAAAAGATTGGCTGAGGCACTTAGTGCCATGGGTTAGTTAATTAGAAGGGTTAGGTGATAGGTTGGACTCTATGATTTCAGAGGTCTTTTCCAACCTGGTTAATTCTGTGATTCTCTGGGAATAGGTGGTGGGAGTCATTTCAGTTAGGGGCTTCCCCTTCCTGGGAACTCTTCTCTGCTACACAGGGGTTTTGTGCAGTTCTAGAATATTTCACACTAGTGTGTGAAATATCTTTTGTTTGCATGGAGTTCTCTGTGCTTTGTTAAAACTGCAGCTTTGGTTTTAGGAGTGATTGTCTTCTGCTTCATTGTGTGTTCAGAAATTTCTACGCACATTTGAATTATGTGAAGAGTTATGAAAGAATTTTATTAAATGTGTATTTGAAGTGCTACGTTCCCTTTCAGGACAAAGAGTAGCGAGAGAAAAAGGGTGTTCTGATAAATTTCAATCATTTTGTAAAAGATTAAATTCTAAAATACAGGATCATAGAATCATTTTAGAATTGGGAAAGACCTTTAAGATCATCCAGTCCAACCATTCTCTAATTCTGTCAAGGCTGCTGCTAAACCATGTCCCTCAGCACCACATCTCTGCCTATTTGAAACACTTTCAGGGATGGGGATTCAAGCACCTCCCTTGGCAGCCTGTTCCAGTCTTTCAGAACCCTTTCAGAGAAGAAGTTTCTTCTCATGTCCAACCTAAACCTTCCCTGGTACAACCTGAAGCCATTTCCTCTCATCCTAACACTTCTTCCCATCTGGCTCCAATCTCCTTTTAGGGAATTAGAGTGCAATGAGGTCTGCCTTCAGCTGCCTCTTCTCCAGACTAGACACCTCTAGTTCCCTCAGCTGCTTCTCACCAGACCTGTGCTCCAGACCCTGTTCACCAGCTTTGTTGCCCTCCTCTCAAGCTATGATTAATTTTTGATGGGTTTAAGGGTTTGGTTGGTTGGTTTGCTTGTTTGTTTGTTCTGAAGAAGGCATTGCCCTGGAACTAGTTTCACAAGAAATACCCAGCTAAGTGTGTTGAGTAACAGAAGAAACGACAGCCATGCATACAGGGAGAGATTCCTCCTTAGGGAAACTTAAAAGCAATGCAAGCAAAGAGTTAGGTTGTGTGTTACAAATCTTGCATCATAATTTCTCATCTAAGGAACGGTAGGGTAGTTTTGTCTAGGAATAACTTCTCAGTGTGTTTGGCTTCAAGACAGTTACAATTCCTTAGACTTTTGATATAAGTTTTTATATGACCTGGAGTACTGCATTCAGTTGTGGTGCCCCCAGCATGAGAGGGACATGGAGCTTCTGGAGCAGGTCCAGAGGAGGCCATGAAGATGATCAGAGGGCTGGAGCACCTCTCCTGTGGGAACAGGCTGAGAGTGTTGGGGCTGTTCAGCCTGGAGAAGAGAAGGCTTCAGGGAGACCTAAGAGCAACCTTTTAGTACCTGAAGGGAGTTACTGGAGAGGTGGAGAGGGACTTTTGACAAGGTCTGGGAGTGCTATGATGAGGGACAATGGCTTTGAGCTGGGAGAGGTGAGATTGAGACTGGAGATTAGGAAGAAATCCTTTATAGAATGAGGGTGGTGACACACTGAAACACATTGTCCAGGGAGGTTATGTATGCTCCCTCCCTGGAGATGTTCAATGCCTGGTTGGAGGAGGTCTTGAGCTGCCTGGGCTAGTAGGAGGTGTCTCTGGCAGGGGGGTTGGAAGTAGATGATTTTAATGGACCCTTCCAACCCAAACCATTCTGTGAGTCTATTAGAGTTTCTCCTCAGGGATACAGCAATGAAACTTTGCTGTGGGAGTGTTATTTTAATTTCAATTTATGTACAGTCTCTGCAACTTCCTAGCTTATGCCAGCCAACACAGAACCTGGAGATAAAAGTCCTGTACTCATGTAGGGAGAGAATGCTGGAATGATTGTAAATGTCATGATTCTGACCAATCAGTATTGGCTGTTTTTCTCCTAAAGGGTGTGGTGAGAGCTTGGCCAAAGTTCTTTTAGTAATGTCACGCTGAAGTCACCATTAGTGTGGAAGCTGGTAACAGTGGCAGTTCTGTCAGTCATTGCACAATGCTGTCTTGATCGTCTTGGTTGATTAACAATCACTACATTATTTACATGTTGAAAAATCCATGTTTGTGATCTTGGTGTGATCAGTTTGTTGAAGTTAACATCCTTGATCCCTTGAAGGCATTTGATGTGGAAAACACTGCTTAAAGAGTAAATGGAATTTGTCTTTCACAGTGAGGAGAATGATGGAAATTGGTAAAGCAGTCCTCCAGAAGAACAACGTTAGTGACTTGAGTGACATAAGGTATGGAACTGAAACCTTCTGTGTGTATGTTGAGTGTCATTTTGAATTTTCAGAAGGCTACTGTAGAGCTGGTGGCACCAACTGGCAGTAGGGTTTATTGAAGAAATTGGGTCCGAGTTTACTTACTGCAGGCCTTCTCAGGTGGGATGTGCTGGCATTGAATATAAACTCCCTGTTTGTAATGGATTTCCAATGCAGATTGCATTCCAGCTCTGGAGATTGTTTCTCCACCACATCTGGGGACAGGGAAGACCCTTCAGACAGCTTACGTAAAAGGCTGCTCTTTGATTATATGCTGAAAGTGCACTCTGTACTCTCAATTCCAGAGGAGAGGTAGGCTTCTGCTCTCCAAGGAGGGCACTGCTTTGTGTTTCAGTCATACCTGCATCCATCTGATTGCACTGCTGCACTTTTTAGTTTAAGCCCAGTGCCTTAGACAGCCAAAGCAATTTATAGCATTGTTTAAATAGTGTACAGGCAGCTGGGCCTTCATCATTAAATCAGGTAGGAACTGCATTTGTCTACTGAGAGTTGGCTTTCCAACTGAAAACTAGATAGGAGACATTTTATTGTTTAAACTTTCCTTTTTCACAGAGTGTCTCTTTAAATACAGAGATGTGAAGGAGGAAGTTAATGGGGCTTTGGAAGAGGTTCCCTGAGAGGAAAGGCAATTATATGTGTTCCTGCAGGGCAATGTTTTTATTCCTGGATGAGCGTCCAAGGAAAGTGCCACAAGTTGTTAATTCAGGTGATCATGTTAAATAACTTGTGGTGTTCCACTCCTTCCTGAGGGCTGGAGCACCTCTGCTATGGAAACAGGCAGAGAGTTGGGTTATCCACTCTGGAGAAGAGAAGGCTCTGAGACCTTATGTATTGCCTTCTAGTATCTGAACAGGGCTACAAGAAAGCTGGGGAGAAACTTTTTAGGATGTCTGGTAGGAATAGGACTGAGGGGAATGGAGCAAAACTAAAGGTGGGTAGATTGAGGTTGGATGTAAGGAAGAAGTTCTTGATCATGAGAGTGGTGAGACACTGGAACAGGTTGCCCAGGGAGGTGGTGGTGTTTAAGGCCAGGCTGCATGTGGCTCTGAGTATCCTGATCTAGTGTGAGGTGTCACTGCCCATAGCAGGGGTGTGCTGGTTTGAGGCTAATTTGAATATTGTAATTAGAGAAATTAGATCATTGGCTGTGAAAAGAAAATAGTCTTAATGACTATATTATGCATTGGATTGCCAAGAGATATTAAAACAAGAAACAATAACAACCACTGCAAGGGGGGTTGGAACTGGATGATCATTTATGTTCCTTCCAGTTCTGTGACTGTGACTTAACACCAGCATTTTCCCCCTGTTTTCCTTTTCTGAAGGATGGGTTTTCACTGGCCTCCCTTCTGCTCAATAGCCCACTTGCATCTCCATGTCCTGGCCCCAGCCAGTCAGCTGGGATTCTTATCTAGGCTCTATTACAGGACCAACTCCTACTGGTTTATCACGGTGAGTACAATGCACATTGGATTTTTGGGGAGGTTTTCAGTCACAGGCTGAAAATGTGATGCCTTTCTAACGTTTTAACTGTGTCCAAAATTTCTTTTGTCATTAGTTGTTACTTATGTATTGTCTAACTATTTGAAAAACTACAATGCGAAATACCTCAGCGTTTATGGTTGTTGTTATTGGGAAGGGAGTGCTAGTAACATTAGCAACAAACAGCACAGGACTTCTAAGTCTAATGTCTAGCTTAGGCTAATGTGATGTACCTCTGAGGACACTTGATAAGTATTTATGCTTCAATTTAGAAGGACATATTCAAATATGGTGGAATTTTTGGTGAGCTGAAGGTCCTGGGGTAGTTAATGCACTGCTTTGTCTTTGACAGGCTGAGCAACTCCTTGAGCGACTGCAGACTACAAATGCAGCCAGCTGAAAGCATTCTGAGCCCTTTGTCACCAACTCCAATTTAAGGTTGCACAGTTTGATGTTACCAATAATACACCAGCATAAAAAAAGCTTTAGTTCCTTATGAGGAAATGCACAGAGATTTTGTGGCTACCAGCCTGAAGTCTCAGAGTCTCTGTACTGCTCTGACAAAAAGGTGATGTATTTTAACTCTAATTTTACATTGGTATCTATATCTGTCTATACATACATAATTCATACACATATGAAGGGAACTTTTCCTAGTAGTAGAAGGCAGGCTGTCATGCTAATAAGGCAATAAGTTAGTACTGACAGCATGCACCTGGTACCACAGGAAATGCTTGTTGTGAAATCCAGCTTTTGGTGTAGAGATGCATTCTTCTGGGATATAAACCATGGACATCTCCACCTGTATTGATTGTATGATACTTACACCTGGTTGTTAGCATGTTAGTGGTGCTAAACCACTTCAGTACCTCTCTAAATTGCATGTCAGTGGTGCCCAAGGTGTAATGCTATGTAATACCCAACACAGTGTGTAAACAGCTGGATGCTGGACTTACAGATTGTTTCTCTCTTACGTGCATGATGTTCTCAATTACTGTATGTGTGCCAAAAAATGAAGAGTTCAGAGGAATTAATATAGAATTAATTTATTAATTTATGATCTTCTGCATGATGCTGGGAAAAAGAAAAGCCATTTTTTTCAGATGATGCTGATACCATTGTCACTGAAAGTCCCTTGGAGATGACAAATGGCTTGGCTAAATTTGATTTTAAAATTAAGTCAGAGGAGGAACACATCTTTAGTGTAGAGAGAATGCCTGAATGGAATTTAGGATAGCAGGGACTCAGCCCAAAACTGGAACATGTTGGGTTGCTTAAAGGAGCTGGCTGCATGTTGGTCTTTGATGTAGAGCTCTGATGGGCAATGCTTTGGTTTTCAGTACCATATTAAGGCAAACTCCAGAAAACAGAGAGTGGATTTTCTTTGTTCACAGAGCATGTCTCTGGATGCCAAACTAACCAAGTGTCCTTGGCCAATGTCTTCAGATGCAGCTGAGGTCATGATATTCTCTTGCTTTCCACTGACTCAGCACCTGTTGCCTTAACTGTCCAATGCACTGTAGTATTCTTACACCAAAATATACATAAGGCTTTAGGAAGTCCACAGTGCTTTGAAGAGCAACATTTTCAACCCTGCAGAGTTTACAATTCTCGTGTCTGTAAGACTTTGTTCCTGGTGTCCCCTTACATGTCTGCAGCCTTTTAACCTGTAACATTAGGTAGGAAGAGTTAGAATCAAAGCCACTGAACTTTGACTGCTTGTGTGCAATGGATGAGAAGGTTTGAGCTGGCTTCTGGGTTTGTGAAATATCTGAATATGAAGATACTTCAAGAGTTAATCCTGTGTATGTGTTTTGATTTGTAATTAATTTATGGAACTGTATTTAACTGAGACGTATATTTAAAGTACCAACATAAACTGTTGTCAAAAAGGATTAATAAGCAAACAGAATAAATGCTAATCTCGGAATGGTCTTCCAGCACGATGGAATTATTTGGCTGCGTGGGTTGACCCTTGATAGCCTTTTGCTCAGTCTTCATCCCTGACCACAGCAGGATGGGAGAGAGAAGAGAAAAACTCATAGAACTCCTGGGTTGAGGTACAGGCAGTTTGGTAAATGAAGGAAAAAGGAAAGAAAAACCTGAGGTATGCAAGGCAAATGTCACCCATGACTTCCCACAAGCAGGTCAGTAGCGATGACTGCCCCCATCTACCCCCAAATATCCCTATCTCCCCACCTTTAATTGTTGAGCATGACAGTTTCTTGCCCAGTGGAGGAGCAGAGCAGGATGAAGAGAAGGCCCTGATGCTGTGCCAGCACTGCCCAGCCATCACTACAGCTCTGGTTTGTTTCCAGTGCTGCTCCAAGCACAGACCCGGAGCATGGCACCTTCTGGGCTGCTGTGAAGAATGTTACCTCTACCCCAGGTATACCTAGTGCCTTGTCAGATGTACACAGAACAAAGGTCAACTTTGATGGACCCACTAATGACAGTAAAGCTGACGTGGCAAAAAGAAAAAGCTTCCAAAGTCTTCCTCATGAGCACAACAGGGAATTGCAGCATGTCTGGCAGCAGACAGGTGTAATGGAGGGGTAACTAATTGATTGTGAGACAAATATCTCCTAAAATTTTAAGCCTTCTTAAAAAGTAGAAC
>VWZI01010036.1:9481-39676 GCA_013396835.1 Psilopogon haemacephalus
GAAGGCATAATATTTAGACAAGACTTTTTCCCCCACATAAATGAATTAAATCTGTTTCAGATAAACTCTAGACAGGCCCAGGAGATACTTTCCTGGCCTTTACTTGTTGTTTAAATATCATTCACCAAATACTGCCTAGCTTTTCAAACCTTCAGCTGGGAGATGCAGGTTCAAACCCCTCAGGCAAAGGGAAAAATATCTTACCTGAATCTCTTCTATTCTGGGTGACTCCACTAAGTACTCAGTTTGTTGTCTGTCTGTCTGTGAATAGCAGCTCTGGGAATTTCAGATCCTTATTTCTTGATGCTGAGAGCACTCAGCTCATCCTAAAGGTCAACAATTTCTAGGATCATAACCTGAAAGGTCCACATAGATCTAGGCAAGTAGGCTGAGGTCTCAGCACATATTGCCACAGAAGCACAGAATTATAGAAAGGTTGAAGCTAGAAGGGACCTCTGCTGATCTCCTAGTCCAACCATCCTGCTGAAAGCAGGGTCAATTAGAAGAGATTGCTCAAGACCTCATCTAGCCTCATTTTTAATATCTCAAAGGATGGAAAAATAGTGCATAATCCACCACAGAAGACGTTTTTCACCACTTAAAAGGAAGCACTAATGTTCTCCAGGGCTACAGAGTACACAGAACTAAAATGGGTCTGCTCTGAAATACAGGTGTCCATTATACACTTGTTTGCAGTAGAGAGAAAGCCATAACAGAGCTACACACTTAGAAAAGAGAATTTTTTCCCTTGTGCACCTTGGGTCTTGTCAGAGAAGAACAAACACACCTATGTGGCCAGCTCCTCACTCATCAGAAGACAGTGAGAGGAAGCTCCTTTTCAGCTGCTGACCTGGGACTGATGGCAAAGTACTTTTACTGTAAGTCAGAATTAGGTTCCATTTTCCCCCCTGGAGTTGAAGATGTGCTTGCCTGCCTGCCCTTTGCTCAAAGCCTAAGCTATTGCTTTTGTTCTCAAATTGTCCTGCTGTGAGTCCTAAAGTCTCCTCGTATACTGAGGAGACTGAGCTCACTTGGACAGAGTGAGTTTGCTAATCACAAACTTTACCTACTGGCAATTTGAGGAAGGTTCCATCACGTGTGTTAACATTCCAAAAAAATGAAACTCATTTTTATCTGTGCAATCAATCCTTGGTTAAATTTAGTGATGTTTCCTTGGTCAATCTTGGCAGTGCTCATCAAATTCTTCAGGGCATAGGCTGTCCTCCCTTTGCACATGCAGAAAAGACTTTCCAAGGGTACTAACTTGCAGCATGGTTGATGCAAGGGAAAACATCCTTCAGTGGCTTCTGCTGCTGGAGGAGATGGAAATGGAAAGAAGAAGGTTTATTTTTCTGGATTTTTGGTTGAGAAGAAAACATGAAGAGAACAGACTGGTGGTTTTTTATTCTGTGTGATGTCAATAGACAAATTGACATCATGATTTGTTAGTCTTATTAAATCTTTAACTATCAGATGCACTGTGTGGACTTATAAAGATTTAGGCTATGCCACTCTTGATTAATTTAGCTGTTTCTGAGTTTGTTATTACTAAAGATCCTCACGGTCTTCAGTGTATCAAAGCCATCATGATTTGCTATTCTTGACATCATGATTTGCTATTCCCGCCATCATGATTTGCTATTCCTATTAAATCTTTAGCTATCAGATGCACTGTGTGAACTTATAAAGATTTAGGTTATGCCACTCTTGATTAATTTAGCTGTTTCTGAGTTTATTATTACTAAAGACCCTCACAGTCTTCAGTGTATCAAAGCCTTTAATATCTCTGCAAGGTAGGAATTACTTCAGCCTCTTGAACATCTGTTTGATGTAAGAAAAGGCAAAATTAGTTTTATCATGACAGGTGTATCGACTAAACGTATCCCAAAAGTCTCTGCCAAGACTGAGATTTCACTTCCTCTAAAACAGACTACAACCATTTATGTCTGGGGACTATTGCTAAGCTCACCAGAGGAACTGCAGTGCATTTCTAGGCTCTGGTGATCATGTGAAGATCCAGACCCAGCGAAAATTTTTATGTGGCCTCTCATTTTCTGTAAATTTACTTTTGGGTTTCAACATAGAATCATAGAATGGTTTAGGTTGGAAGATACCTCAAAAATCATCCAGTTCCAACCCCCCCCTCCATAGGCAGGGACACCTCCCGCTAGATCAGGTCATGGCTGCTGGGTGATTACTGCTATTCCTATTTTGGTTGAGGTGCATTTTCAGGGTCTTCAGTAGGGATGCTTGGGCCCCAAAGTAGGAACCTTCTGGCAGAACAGGTCTGTTCTTTGTGTTGTTCTCCACATAAATCAGTATAATGGGTGGAAAGACAAACTGGGAGAAGGAATTCAGCATTTTAAGACTCTCCAGTGTAGAATGGGACGTCTCTGTGCAGCCTGTAAGTGAGGGATGCCCTCTAGTGCCTAGATTAGATGAAGGGAAAGGTCATTTTTCTCCCCGGCTCTAAAAAGGAAAATTCCTACATCTTAGGTAACACAATAAAAGCTTCTCCATAAAATACTAGAGTTGCCAAGGCTAAGCCTCACTGCTGGCTCAAAGGAGTCAAAAGCCTCCCCAGTGGGAGCAAAGGAAAAAAAAAGAAGGATGTAAGAAGGCAAGGGGGTGATGTCTATCTTCTATTTGGACAGCTCACTTGTAAGACAGAGACATAACAAAAATGTGATTGCAAATGCAGGTAAAAGCAACACACGAATGATTTTTAAACCATCAGGTGTTTTGAAAAAAAAAAAGCCAAAACCCAGAAGAAACTTACCAAAAAAAATCTGGTATTTGTTTGTTGGGTTTTTTTGGGTTTTGGCTTTTTGGGGGGTTTTTTTTGTTTGGTTTTTTTTTTGTCAACCTGAATTAAACTCTAAATTTCCTAGATGCAGAACTGACAGCATTCATCTGTTGTGGTTTGGGGACCAAAACTCTTGAGAAAAATAGGTCAGCGGTTACTTTTTTTTTCCTGCACTGCTATCAGCTGTCACACTTCTCTCCCACCAGCCTTTGTTTAAATAGCCTTTCACTTTTTCCCTCCTCCTTTCTCACCCTACAAATAGAAAGAACTTTCCTTCCACCTCCCGCCTGTCCCTCCTCCCTCTGGGTAGCATGTCTGCTGGGAAGAGCATCCGGAGGAGGCAAAGGTGAGGAGAGAGTAGGAGGTTCAGATGCCATGTGTCCCTCCCCTGGGACAAAGCTTCTGCCTTCACTCCGCATAGGAGCATCTCTCACTCTTGCTAGACCCAGAGGGCATGCATACTGCTCCTTGCACCTGCCCACAGAAGTCTGTCAAGGTAGATGGCTGGTGTCCCCACTGAGGTTTTTCAAGGCTGCCTCTGCCAATCCAGCTTCAGTGACTGTCCTTTCTCATCATGCAAACCTCTCTGGTCAATTGTGAAACCCCATAGGAGTGGCAGCACAGCAAAGCCGTGTGCTGGATTTAAGGGGCAAGAGTTAATGATTCTCAACACCCATTCGTTGTCTAAGCAGGAGGAAGAAGCCCAGGATGTTGCACACAGGCAAATTTGATTTTCACAGAATCACAGGCAGGATGATCAGAAGTGCTGCAGCCCTCTGATCATCCTCGTGGCCTTCTCTGGACACACTCCAGCATGTCCACATCCCTCTTGTAACAGGGGCTCCAAAACTTGTTGCAGTTGGGCTCCACCAGGGTGGAGTCCTCCAGCTGGGGTCTCACCAGGGCGGAGTAGATTCTTGCATTTCATCACATAAAGTTTTTCTCTTTTGGAGAGGACAAGATTTTTCCAATGGCTAAATTTTTAAGTTATTTGGTGTTTACAGCTCTTGCATTGTTACTTGAGTCTGACTGGGATCAGGCCAGAGCTGTCTGGATCATGACAGTTCCACCAGATGACAGCTTCAAGGGCTTTGGCATTCATCTTCTTTCCATGGTGGCATAAAAACAAACCTATCGAGTGCTTGAATCGAGTTTGGTTGCAAAGCAAAACCTGGTGCTCTTCTACAGTTGACTTACACTTTAAGGCTTTATTTAAGGAAGAGTAAAAACGTGGCTGAAACAGAAACTTTCAAGCACCTCTACAGAAATGTAAAAGCTATGGCTTAAGTTTGTACCTTTTCTCGTCCATTAGGAGCATCTCACCCATGAGGAACAGGTGAAGGAACTAGAATTGTTTAGCCTTGAGAAGAGGAGGCTAAGGGGGGTCACCATTGCTCTCTACAACTACCTGAAAGAAGGTTGTAGTAAGGAGGGGATCAGTGCCCTCTCCCTAGTATCAGGTGATAGAACGAGAGGAAGTGGCCTGAAATTGTTCCGGGGAGGACTAGATTGGATATTAGAAAAAAAAAAAAAAAAAATCTTTCCTGAAAGAATTGGAACAGGCTGCCCAGAGAGGTGGTTGAGTCTCCATCCCTGGAGGCTTTGAAGAAATGTGTAGAAATGGCATTTCAAGACATGCTTTAGTTGTCATGGTGGTTCTAGGTCGATGGCTGGAGTCCATTATCTTAGAGGACTTTTCTAACCAAAACTACTCTATGATTCTATTCTATAAATAGATGTTTTAAATACAAAACTGTCAGTCAGATCTTTAAAGTGAAGGATGAGGAGTAATGGGTTTAAAGTGTCAGAGGGGAGATTTAAACTGGATGTTAAGAGGAAGTTCTTTGCAGTGAGGGCGGTGAAACACCGCAATGGGTTGCCCAGGAAGGTTGTGGATGCTCCCTGCCTGAAGGTGTTCAAGGCCAGGTTGGATGGGGCATTGGGTGACCTGTTCTAGTGGGAGGTGCCCCTGCCTATGGTGGGGGCTTGGAACTGGGTGATCTTTGAGGTCACTTCCAACCTAAACCATTCTATGATTCTATGAACTATAGCTGTTAGTTCTGACTTAGTGTTCACACAACTCTGAAATCCATTGTAATTTCACTGAAAATTATTTTACTTTCTCAGAAGCTGTAAGCTAAGTGGAACCCATTTCCCCTTTAACTGAGAGACAGTGGTTGCTTCTTAACTACTACTTCTTTTTTAAGCATACTGACAATCACATTCAAGAACTGCAAACAGTGCAGGTGATTTTGAGTATGACCTTCAACTTTTGAATGAAAGATTGGTTACAGCTGTGAAGGTTGTTGTTGACTGTCATTACACAGTGTCTGGGCATAGTGCATGTATTCATAGAATCATAGAATGGTTTAGGTTGGAAGAGACCTCAGAGATCATCCAGTTCCAATCCCCCTGTGCCATAGGCAGGGACACCTCCCACTAGAGCAGGTCACTCAAGACCTCATCCAGCCTGGCCTTGAACACCTCCAGGGAGGGAGCAGCCACAACCTCCCTGGGGAACCTGTTCCAGTGTCTCGTCACCCTCACTGTGAAGAACTTTCTCCTAACATCCTGCTTAAATATCCCCTCTGCCAGTTTGAACCCATTACCCCTCATCCTGTCATTACAGTATTCTACCAGTGTCCAAATCCAATTAGGTCAGATAAACACAAAGGATCACAGGATGTTAGGGGTTGGGAGGGATCCAAAGAGATCATCTAGTTCAACTCCCACTGCCAGAGCAGGACCAGACAATCTAGCTCGGGTCACACAGGAATGCATCCAGACAGGCCTTGAATATCTCCAGAGATCTCAATGAGACTCCACAACTTCTCTGGGGAGCCTGTGCCAGTGTTCTGGGACCCTTACAGTAAAGACGTTCCCTCTTGTGTTGAGCTGGAACCTCCTGTGCTGCAGCTTCCATCCATTGCTCTTTGACCTATCCCAGGGAGCAAGTGAGCAGAGCCTGTCCCCCTCCTTCCTGACCCCTAGTCCTCAGATATTTATAAACATTGATTAAATCCCCTCTCAGTCTTCTCTTCTGCAGACTAAGCAACCCCAGGTCCCTCAGCCTCTCCTCACCAGGCAGTGCTCCAGTCCCATAATCATCCTCGTAGCCCTCCACTGGACTCTCTCCAGCAGATCTCTGTCCCTCTTAAACTGAGAAGACCAAAAAACACACAATAAAATATTTGCTTGTTTGGAAACAAATGGTATTATCCTGGTAAAAACACCAGTAATTGGAGGGGAGATAATATACTTTGAAAAGGGTGAGAATGGAATCTGCAACTGAGGTCAGTGTATCTGATTCCTGCTTTACGCTGCCCCTGGCATAGGATTGCCACTCCCATGGAAGTTTCCACCTTCCTTGGCTTGGCCATGTGTGTGCAGAAGAGACCCAGTCTTGCTCAAGTGAGATTCATCTTATAATCTCTATCATAATTGAGTCTGTTCTCTCATGGCTCATTGTAGTCAATAGAAGGGAATCAGCACTTCAGTGTGACAAGTAATTAAATTAATCCTTACGCATTTGTTTTAGATGTAGATTCTCCACAGCTAGGAGTATTCAAGACTAGGCTTGAAATGTCCATGAATAATCTAATGTAAGCTCATGATTTCAGCAGAAGATGATCTCCTGAGTTGCCTTCTAATGGAGACTTTCCTACAATTCCTCTGAACTGCTTTTGCCTTTTAATTTACAGACTCAAAAGTATTAGGTCAAGAGTCAATGCTCTTAATCAGGGGAGTTCTGTGCATACTCTTAAAGGGAAGTGTCACAGGTCCTGAATGCCTCCTGTTACCTGGAGGATCAGCCTAGGCTCCAAAGAGTCAGAGTCCAGTGCTACCTCTCATGATGGCAATCAAGTACAGAACTGAAACAAATAAATAAAATAAAATAAAATAAAATAAAAGCAAAGCAAAACTACACTAAACTAAACTAAACTAAACCAAACCAAACCAAGCCAAACAAAGCAAAACAAAACAAAATAACATAACATAACATAACATAACATAACATAACATAACATAACATAACATAACATAACATAACATAACATAACATAACATAACATAACATAACATAACATAACATAACATAAAAAATAACAGAAAATAAAATAACAAAATACAGCACCCTAACCCCTAAAGTATTTTTGAGCACATCTTTCAGTAGTAACTCATGCAGATGTGCTTCAGCATATATTTCTGGTAGCTGACCTATTCTACCTTCTAAGGTGAGATGAGACCAAGTGTCATCTGGAAGTGGCTGTTTTTCCATAAGGGAAAGACAAACTTAGGCACAGATGTTCACGTTCCAAGCAGCTGTGTTTGATCAGATAAATCCCACACCAAGGTTGTCAGAGCCACAGCACACAGGTCAGAGTGTTTGGTAAACCCTGAAGTATATTCCTGTGTTCTCTAAACTAAAGAATAGAGAAAGGTTCTCCCAGAGGTGTTTGGCACCCATCACGGAATTCAGTTGTATTAGTGAGGTATTAGAGTTACTCAGTGTCTGCCTCTGTTACAAACTTCTTATAAAGCCTAGTAAAGCTCTGCTTCCTCTTTGCCTTGATTTCCTCATCTATAATACAGCAACGGTGATCTTCATTGCCACCATTTTCTGTTCTGCCTGGTCAGCTTGGATTGCAATCTTTTGGACTCTTTTTTAATGCTCTGCTTTGGAGTCTCCTCATCTTTAGTGTGGGCCACTTACATCATGTCTGTTGGCTTAACCCTTAAGCAAGTATGCTAAAATGTGTGCTATGCCTGCAGCATGAGAAGGTTATTTATTCATTATTTAGAGATACATTAGAGAAGCACCAAAGACTTGAACCTCAGCCCTCCAGAGTGATTGAGTCTTAGATCTCCAGAATGACTTATTCCTGCCTTCTACTGATTTCCACGCCTTAAATATCAATGATGAGCCGAGCTTACAAAACTTCAGCAGCTGCCCAGTACTCACTGGTGGCAAGGGAAGGAGTTGAGCCCAAGTCTCTTGAGTAGTATTTTCACACGAGAGGAACAGCCTCTCTATGTCCTGGCTGGCACCATCTGATGCCTGACCAGGAGCAAACCAAATGGGCTGTAATCTGTAACCAAGATTGGGAATTAATGTCTTAAAAAGTGATTCGGTTGTGGTTTGGTTTTTTTTTTTTTTTTTGTTTTCATTGTTTCTGTTGTTGATTTTTTAATTTTTTTTTTTTAAGAATGAAAGAACTTCTGTAATCGTCGTAAGAACAACAACCCTAAAACCTAACTGAGCCATTTTGTTTGCCCACAGGGGAAGCATTACATTTGGCCAGAGATTTCGGCTACACCTGTGAAACAGAGTTCCCTGCCAAGGCAGTAGGGGAGCACATTGCCAGACAGCACATGGAACAGAAAGAGCAGACAGCGAGGAAAAAGATGATCCTAGCAACAAAGTAAGAAGGGAGGGGAAACAAAAAAAGAAATCTGTCTGTCATGTCTCCATTTTCGATCTGGGGACTAGAGAGAGGGAGGAATGGGAGTATGGAGCTGGGATTGCAGTGACTGCTCTCACAATAGTCACTGGTAGCAAGCAGGAGCAATCCTCTTCAGAGGTGCTGTAAGAGGAAACTTCTGTACTGCAATGAGGTTTTAGTAGCAATGCTCTTGTTGCCTGCCATTAAGCTGCATGTACAACTCAGATGGTTTGGTTTCAATAAGAGGAGGGGACATTATTGCATGGTAAGTTCTATAGGAGAGGGACTGGCTTTGTCTGCTGTTTGCATGTGAGCAGGAGATCCAAGCTTCTATCAAAGTATTAGTTACTGTGGGATAATTACCATAAGTCTGCTGAGGGAGAGCTGGTTTGCAGAGGGACAGATCCTCTCTGGATGAAAATTGCAAGAGTTCCCCTGAAGTCAAAGGCATTGGAATGATGTACACCAGCAGGGAAGCTTTGCTAAAGCCATTAAAGGCACACAGAGACACCTCACTTTGCTCTAAACAAGCCACACACCTCCCTGGAGCAGTAACATCATGTTAGGATAACATTTCATCTAGGTTAATTAGCCTTGATGAGGGAGGAATTAGCCTTCATGAGCCGTGGGAAACAGGAATAAATAGTCTGCATGGAACAAGGTAGACCTACGCTCCATGTGTGGTATGCCTGCATGGGGTAGCCTTGAATACATTAATGCTCTTCCTGCACTTACTGCAGTGAGGCTACAGGAGAGCTGAGGTCAGAAACCTGAGCCCTCAAACCACCAACCCAAATGCTGGGAATCATTCAGGTTGGACTACATCCAACAGAGAGGAACCACTCCATAGCAAAGGAGAAGGCTGATCAGCAGCAGGGTTGTCCTTTGGTATGCCAATGTCCCTTTTCTTTGTCT
This sequence comes from Psilopogon haemacephalus, assembly GCA_013396835.1. NCBI lineage: Eukaryota > Metazoa > Chordata > Aves > Piciformes > Megalaimidae > Psilopogon > Psilopogon haemacephalus. The sequence goes on from VWZI01010036.1 coordinate 18,647, forward strand.
GTTTGTGAGGAAAAGGATTCCTGGCCCACTTCTGTTCAGAGCTCTTTGCCTGAGCTGATCCACACTGAAAGCCCAGGAACAGGCTTCTTCGGGAAGTTATGGAGCCAGCATCCCTGCAGGGACTGAAAAGCCTTCTAGATGTGATGCTGAAGGACACGGATTAGCAGTCAACTTGATAGCGTTGCCTTAATGGTTGAATTCAATGATCATAAAGGTCTTTTCCATTCTAAATTATTCTGAGAGTCTATTTTGGGTTTGTGACTCTGGTGACTAAAGCCTGTGCTCATTCCCTGGGGGAATATGCAGAGCACCATGTGGCTCAAGGTGCATTTACTGGCTGTGAAGGTGATGAAAGATCTCACAGATCATGCTCCTAAGTTCCTTGTAGACTGAAGGAAATAACGTCAGTGGAATATATTCTTACTCTTACCTATAGCCCCTTTTTTTTAATTTTCTTTCAAGAGCCCAAGGAGTTTCAGATGTGAGAATAACCCAGCTGGCAAAAAAAGCAGCTCCTCTCTGCAAGTTGTGTCTCTCCGTCACTGTATAGCTTATTAACAACCTGTATCCACTGCAGTGAAGTTGATAGTACTGGTGGCCAGCACGACCTAAGCAAGAGTTAAGGCTATAAATTGCCTCAGATGGAGGATTTGCCACATGACAACCATAATGATATAAATCTTCCCTTCCTTTTTTTTTCCTGGCTCATGGGAGAGATCATATTACCATGGGTTGTATTAATCAGTGGGCAACTGCTATGTCCTACCTTCCAAGGCTATCCTACTAAGGGACACATTAGAGTCTCATTCCCCTTTCTCACCACTCCCTACATGCTCTCTACTGAGATGGGGAATTATAGGCAAGCCTCATCCCTGGAAATCACAGAATCAGAATCACAGAATGGTTTAGGTTGGAAGAGACCTCAAAGATCATCCAGTTCAAGGTCAGGCTGTATAGGGCTCTGAGAAACCTGATATAGTTAGAGATGTCCCTGGGAATTGGTCTAGATGACTCTAGAATGTCCCTTTCAGCCCAAACTAATGGCTGAGAGCAGCCCTGAGGAACAGAACCTGGGAGTGTGAGTTGAAAAAAAGCTCAACACGAGGCTGCAGTGTGACTGCAGCCCAGACAGCAATTGTGTGCTGGGCTGCAGCAAGAGCAGTGTGGCCAGCAGGGCAAGGGAGAGGATTCTCCCCTTTTACTCTGCTTTCATCAGATCCCACCTTGAGTCCTGTGTGCAGTTCTAGAGCCCCCAGCACAAGAAGGACATGGAACTGCTGGGGCAAGTCTGCAGGAAGCCACAAAGATGCTCATAGGGTTGCAGCAGCTCTGCTATGAGGACAGACTGAGAGAGTTGGGGCTCTGCAGCCTGCAGAAGACTTCCAGGAGACCTTGGAGCATCCTTCCAGTATCTGAAAGAAGCCTACAGGAAGGCTGAGGAGGACTATTCACAAGGTTTTGTGATGACAGGATGAAGAGTAATGGGTTTAAACTGGCAGAGGGGAGATTTAAATGGGATGTTAGGAGGAAGTTCTTTACAGTGAGGGTGGCGAGGCACTGGTACAGGTTGTCCAGGGAGATTGTGGCTGCTCCCTCCCTGGAGGTGTTGAAGGCCATGTTGGATGAAGCCTTGAGTGACCTGTTCTAGTGGGAGGTGTCCCTGCCTATGGCACAGGGGGGTTGGAACTGGATGATCTTTGAGTTCTCCTCCAACCTAAACCATTCTGTGATTCTATAAACCATTCTATGATTCCACACTTCTACGATTATCCTAACCTTGGGCTCGTAGGTTGTTATATTGCGCTTCTAAGATAAAAAAAAATGAGGGTTTCCTCCGCTCCTTCCATCAGCTGAAAGCAGCTCTAAACGCTTCGGAGAGGTGTGTCGATAATACAAAGATAGACTATGTCCTCCTGCAGTCAGAGTGCTTGCAACGAGGACAGATGGGGTCAGTGTGTGTGCTGCTACTGCCCTCTCCTGCCTGGAAGGAGAACAGTGAGTCACAGACCACTCCTGCCCAGATGCTACAGGAGACACAGGTCCATCACATTGTAATATTAGCATGGAATTTCCCAGGCTAATGCTTCCACGTGTCTAGTAACACTCACTCTACTCGTTTGTCAGGGGGTTTGGTTATTCGGTAGGCATCACAAAGCTCTAGGTTTATCATTTCAGCAATTTCCCAACCGCCCTGCCTGGTGTCCTCTCTAGAGTTAGGACATCCTGGGAAGTGGTGGGTTATTATGCTGGCTATCGAAAACAACACTGAAATGCCAGGCTGATAAAAGCACTCATAGCAGACTTTGCCTAAAGAAAGAACCGGGGTGCTCTTGCCTCTGTGTGTTGCATCTATGCGCTTTGGGACAGAGCCAGAAGCCCATAGAATTGTGCCCTTGACTGGACTAGTGAGGTCTTTCACATATCTTGAGTAAAAATAAAAGGAAAGAACAATATTCTTTCAACAGTTATTAGTATATATCACAGAATTGCCAGGGTTGGACGAGACCTCAAAGATCACCCAGTTCCAACCCCCCTGCCATGGGCAGGGACACCTCACGCTAGATCAGGCTGCTCAGAGCCCCATCCAGTCTGGACTTAAAAACCTCCAGGGATGAGGCCTCCACCACCTCCCTGGGCAACCTGAATTCCATTCTGAATTGAGATATCCAACTTCAGTGGCTTGATTCAGTTGCCCAGAGGTAAGCACCTGCTACAGCTGGATTTGAGTTATCCAGCTTGGTTAGCAGCTACTGCTCCAGAAGCACACTGGTCTCTTTGGGTTGCTGTCTTGTATCTGCCCATTATTATGCATGCCTTGGGTACTGCATATCTTTGTGTGGGTAATGACAGAGAGCTACAAAGCCCTTAATGTTTCCAGTGTTCAGTAGGATCTCCCAGTGCTAAGGACCTTGCAATGAGATGTAGGCAGAACTGTGGATAGGATAGAATAGAATAGAATAGAATAGAATAGAATAGAATAGAATAGAATAGAATAGAATAGAATAGAATAGAATAGAATAGAATAGAATAGAATAAGCCAGGTTGGAGGAGACCTCCAAGATTATCCAGTCCAGCCTATCACCCAGACCTATCCAATGGCACTAAGTGCCCCATCCAGTTTTCCTTCAACACCTCCAGGGATGGTGACTCCAGCACCTCCAGGGTAGCCCATGGCTCCTTTAGATGTCAGTAACCCTCTTTAACACGTGGAGGCCACTGAGCTTAAGGTAACACTCTACTGTCCTGTCCAGGTCCCTCTGGATGGATCCCTGCCCTCTAGCAAGTTGCCTGTGCCACACAGCTTGGTGTCATCTGCAAACTTGCTGAGGATGGGAGTGGAGGTTTTGTTAAGAGATTAAAGGATAAGCAGGGTGTAAACAATGGGGAGCTCTTGTTAAGAGATTAAGGGATAGGAAAGCAGCAAAAAGTGGGAGAAGTCTGATTCCTATAATTCTCTTTCCACTCACTTCTGGGTACATCAGAGTGAGATGCTTTTTATAAACAGACTAAATTGTCTTAGATTTGGCCAAAGGGTGCTGAGACTGTCTTGTTAAGCCTAGGCTCTTCAGAATGGCTTCAGGATATGTCTATGCAATCCCTGCAGAAATGGGGGGGAGAAAAAAATTTAAAAGGGAAAAAAATTGGATAGGGGTTTAGAAACTCTTTAAATCATGGGTTAGTTAACCTTGCAAAGCTATGAGAGACCCCGAAGGACCACAAATGGCTTTACAATAGGGGATAAAACATGATCAGCTAGGACAGGCACAGAACTTTTCTGATGGCTACATCAATAATTCCACTTGAAGAACAGGCACACTGTCCTGTGGGAAACATCACAGAGTAACACAGCACAAGGCTTTCCACAGGCAACAGAGGGACAACTACATTTACATGGACAAAAGCAGAGTAGAATGGATAACAATTTTATTGTGAGGTGGCTTACAGCCAGTACAGGATAATCAACATCTGGCTTATGACACTACCTGCTTGCTAGTTTTCTGAAAAGAAGTTCTGAGACTGGATGAACAAGACTTGCTGAGCATCTCCCTAATATCTGATCTTTAGATGCTTGGCTGGTCTGCCACGTTTGGAATATATCAGACTCGTGGGAAGATATTTCCCCTACGTTTTCACTTATCACAAGGAATTTGTTTTAGCCACTGCTAGGAATAAGGTCACAAACTGGATAGATTCTTGTTCTAATACAGTAAAGAATCTATTATCTTTTCCTAGACATATACTGGAACATCTGACCATCTATCACAAATCATTAGGTGCTTTTCTTGTAGGACCATCCAGGACTTTCTCTAATAATCTGTGGCTCCTAAGACAGCTTAATTGCCTTTCCTTGCTTATCAAAATCATAGAATCATAGAAAGGTTTAGGTTGCAAGGGAACTCAAAGATCATCCAGTTCCAACCCCCCTGTCATAGGCAGGGACACCTCCCACTAGATCAGGTCACTCAAGGCCTCATCGAACCTGATCTTGAACACCTCCAGGGAGGGAGCAGCCATAACCTCCCTGGGCAACCTGTGCCAGTGTTTCACCACCCTCACTGCAAAGAACTTCCTCCTAACATCCCATTTAAACTTCCCCTCCTCTTCTGCAGGCTGCAGACTCCTCATCCTGTCGTTACAAGACCTTGTCAATAGTCTTTCCCCAGCCTTCCCGTAGGCTGCTTTCAGATACTGGAAGGCTACTCTAAGGTCTCCTGGAAGCCTTCTCTTCTGCAGGCTGCAGAGCCCCAACTCTTGTAGCCTGTCCTCACAGCAGAGCTGCTGCAGCCCTCTCAGCATCTTCGTGGCAGTCCGCTGGACTTGCTCCAACACTTCCATGTCCTTCTTGTGTAGGGGTTCCAGAACTGTACTCACTAATCCAGATGGGGTGTGAGGAGAGCAGAGCAAAGGGGCAGAATCCCCTCCCTTGCCCTGCTGCCCACAGCTGCTCTTGCTACAACCCAGCACACAGTTGCTGTCTGGGCTGCACTCACACTGCAGCCTCATCTTGAGCTTTTCATCATCCCACACCCCCAGGTCCTTTTCCTCAGGGCTGCTTTCCAGCTATTTGCCACCCAAACCCAGCAAATAACTGTCAGCCTCTCTCCCTGTTACTACCTCAGGTGGTTTTTTTTTTTGGTAGTGGAGTCTCTGAGACACCACTTTGCCTAGAAATCCCCTTGAAAAAAAGTAGGTTACTGCCTTTAACAGGTTTTCATGTATAATAAAAAATATATATATATTCTTTGCTTTCAATCTGCCAACATTCAGTAAAGACTTTTGACATGTAAAGATAGAAGGGAACTTAATTGCACACTTGGTTCTGACACTTTCCTTTGTCAAAACGAAAGAACTTTTCAGATGAACTTTTTCAACAGGTAGAAAGTAGAGGTTGGAGAGAGGAGAGAAGAGCAGCGCTGACAGAACCGACTGGGGATAGCAGGATGTTTAGAAGCCAAAATGACTGACTGTTTTCAGCTGTTGAAAGGAGCTGTTTTCCCTCTAAGGACCTGATTCATTAAAACTGTATGCCGCATTTACATACATTTCTGCTGAATACCTCTCTGCCTGAAAGGCTAAGACGACCCTGCCTTTTCAAGCAGTCGGTGTCTAGGTCCATACGGATGACAAGCATTTACAGAAACCAGGCTTGGATGAAGTCCAGCAGCACAGCAGGAAACAGTTCCCTGCATTTTCTTTCCTCTTAGTCAAGAGGGAGCTGTGGTATCCAGCCTATGTTTACAGCTTGCAGCAGAGTAGGGTAGGGTAAAAACAGGTTGGCACAGTCTTTTCGCATGTAACACAGCAATGGAGGAGAGTCTCTACACTTAGAAGCTGAGTTTATCCACTTATTTTCCATTACGCCCTTGCCCCAAAGGACAAGAGTTGCAAGGTGACAATGAAGAACTCAAACTTTATCTAGGATCAGACCTGCAAACGGTCTTCTAACAGAAATCATGGACACAGAGGTGCTCCTTAGTATTAGAAACTAGCCCCAAGCACAGCGACTGCATCTATGTTAACAAAGTGAACCATCACAGAATCACAGAATGGTTTAGGGTGGAAATGACCTCAAAGATCTTGTTCCAAGCTCCCGCCATAGGCAGGGACACCTCCCATGAGAACATGTCACTTAAAGCCTCATCTAAGCTTTGAACACCTCCAGGGAGGGAGCAGCCACAATCTCCCTGGGCAACCCATTCCAGTGTCTCAACACACTCACTATAAAGAACTTCCTCCTAACATCCCATTTAAATCTCCCCTCTGCCAGTTTAAACCCATTACTCCTCATCCTGTCCTTACAATCATGGACACAGAGATGCTCTTTAGTATTAGACACTAGCCCCAAGCACAGTGATTGCATCTTTCTTAACAAAGTGAAGAATCATAGAATCGTAGGATGATAGAATGGTTTAGGTCGGAAGGGACCTCAAAGATCATCCAGTTCCAACCCTCTTGTGCCATAGGCAGGGACAACTCCCACTAGAACACGTTGCTCAAGGCCTCATCTAAGCTTTGAACACGTCCAGGGAGGGAGCAGCCACAGCCTTCCTGGGCAACCTGTACCAGTGTCTCACTGCCCTCACTGGAAAGAACTTCCTTCGTAACATCCAGTTTCAATCTCCCCTCTGTCAGTTTAAACCCATTACTCCTTGTCCTGTCATTACCATACCTTGTAAATAGTCTAGGAGAGCAAAAGTGGCATTTTCCTCCACATCTCCTAGTACTCCATTTGACTTAAGAGCTGGATGTCAAAAAGGCAAGACCAAATTGGCCAGAACTTTTACTTGCAGATATACCAGGGCACACAAGCCACAAGCAAATATACAAGCAGTAGTGGATTTACACAGAGTGCTCCACCTGGCTTATTCTATTCTATTCTATTCTATTCTATTCTATTCTATTCTATTCTATTCTATTCTATTCTATTCTATTCTATTCTATTCTATTCTATTCTATTTCATTCCATTCCATCTATTCTATTCCTATTCTATTCTATTACATGTTCTAACACATTTTCATTAATCGTGATCCTTGCTTCTCATGTAGGTAAGCTAAGACAAGCTTGACACTGCCAGCCTGGGTCTAGTTCAGGGGAGAAACCACATTTTACATTGCCAATGTTAAGATGGTGCCAAAGAACTATTCCTGTTCAAGAGATTCTGTATGTTGCCAGCTCCAACAAGGAAGGTTCAACAAGGCCAAGTGCAAGGTCCTGCATCTGGGTCAAGGCAATCTCAAGCACAAATACAGGTTGGGCAGTGACTGGCTGGAGAGCAGCCCTGAGGAGAGGAACCTGGGAGTGCTGGTGGATGAGAAGCTCAACATGAGCCAGCAGTGTGCACTTGCAGCCCAGAAAGCCAACCAGAGCCTGGGCTGCAGCAGCAGAACTGTGGCCAGCAGGTGGAGAGAGGTGATTCTCCCCCTCTACTCTGCTCTGGTGAGACCCCACCTGAAGTACTGCATCCAGTTTTGGAGCCTCTATTACAAGAGGGATGTGGACATGCTGGAGTGCATCCAGAGAAGGGCCACAAGGGTGATTAGAGGGCTGCAGAAGCTCTACTATGAGGAGAGACTGAAAGAGTTGGGGCTGTTCAGTCTGAAGAAGAGAAGGCTCCCAGGTGACCTTCTTGGGGCCTTCCAGGATCTGAAGGGGCCCACAGAAAAGCTGGGGAGGGACATTTTAGGCTGTAAGGGAGTGAGAGGACTAGGGGGAATGGAGCAAAGCTGGAAGTGGGGAGATTCAGATTGGATGTGAGGAGGAAGTTGTTCAGCATGAGAGTGGTGAGACCCTGGAAAAGGTTGCCTGTGGGGTTGGTTGAGGCAACATCCCTGGAGGTGTTTGCAGCCAGGCTGGCAGAGGCTGTGGGCAGCCTGATCTAGGGTAGGATGTCCCTGGGCATGGCAGGAGAGTGATGCTTGTGATCTCTTCCAACCCTGACTGATTCTATGATTCTAAGTAAGAAGGGATTAATTTTGCTTCTGATTTTTTAACAATATATGAGCCAAATATTTCTTTTCTGAATAACATCACTCAGAAGAAAGTGACAGTCATGTGGGAATCAGCTTTACAGAAAGCACTACACTTGTCTTATTTAAGGATTTCCTCTTTCCTTTTAGACAAATATGTAAAGAATTCCAGGACCTTCTAAGTCAAGACAGATCGCCCCTCGGATCCTCCAGACCGACTCCAATACTAGACCTCGACATCCAGAGACATTTAACACATTTCAGGTATGGTTTTGAAAGGGGCATTTGCTCAAACCCCATAATTTTGATAAAGACTACGTGTGACGTTGTGTTGCTATTTGCTCCTTTACCCAGAATTCTGTAATATTCATCATTTCTCTGTTATCTTTGCTTATTAAAAGCACATTTTCCCAGCAAGGCAGTTCAGGGTAATTGCATTCACCTTGCTTCTAATACCACAGTCTCAGTTTGAGCAGGTCACTTTCTACCTCTGCTGGCAAAATGTTTCTATCTGCCCAGAAAGTCATTTGATGCAAGATGTGAACCAAGTCACAGGCCAGCCAACGAAATGGATGCTCCAGAAATGTAGGAACTCAAGTTCAGAGCCAAACAGACAAGACAGATGAATCAAAGTAACAATAAAAGGAGGAACACTTAGGCTGCATCCTATATTGAGGTACTGGAACATGTCCAGAGAAGGGCGACAAAACTGGTGAGGGTCTGGAGCACAGCCCTATGAGGAGAGGCTGATGGAGCTGGGGATGTGCAGCCTGGAGAGGAGGAGGCTCAGAGGCTACCTTATTGCTGTCTACAACTACCTAAAGGGAGGTTGCAACCAGGTGGGGTTGTTCCCTTCTTCCAGGCAACCAGCAACAGAACAAGGGGACACAGTTTTAAGCTGTGCCAGGGGAGATGTAGGCTGGATATTAGGAAGAAGTTCTTCACAGAGACAGTGATTTGCCATTGGAATGGGCTGCCCAGGGAGGTGGTGGAGTCACCATCCCTGGAGGTGTTCAGGAAAAGCCTGGATGAGGCACTTAGTGCCATTGGCTAGGGCTGAGTTATAGGTTGGACTGGATGATCTTGGTGGTCTTTTCCAACCTTGCTTATTCTCTTCTCTTATTATTAAATCAACTAACTAAACAGTTCCAAAGCCGTATGCTGCTGAGACCATTTGACATCTTCCTACCACGATCATACTATTAACTCTTTGGCTTCCAATGAAAATCAGCCTCAAAATACATCATTTACTGGAGCAGTGTTACAGCACTAATTCCTGAACAACACCCTGGAAAGATCAGACAGAATGCAACCCTGCTCAGACTGAACAGACAGATACTGCTAATATATTTGGACTCAGTCACTGGGCCCACATCCTAGCAATATTTAATTTATTTGAGCAAACAGCCAAATAAGCTGTTATGAAGACAATGGCAATGTACTAAGTCTAAACTCCATTGGAATTTTACCCAAGGTATGGATAAAAGCATATAGACAATTCGGTACCAGCAAGATTTATTAGCCCAGGAGTTGCTGTGCAGCTTCACATTTGTGCTTTAGGCTATGTGCTAAATATAGTCAAGAGTGAGATGGGAACTTCCAGTGGGATACTTTGAAATTGTGGGGTCATTTAGGATATTTATCAAAGCGTGATGAAATATCCTAGATGTTCTCCTGACTTTGCTCAGACCACAGAGGGGAATACATGACTGGCTGAGGCTACAGGTTCTTCCTCTTTTTTTTTTTGTTTTTACTTCCTAGCCATTAGCTGATACTTGAAAAAACTCAACATGTGAAGAATCGTTTCAAAGTTGTTTTCAGACCGTAACACCAAGGAGGTTGATTAGTCTGATAAAGCCTTAGAGTGCTGTTCCATATTCTGTAGCACAGCCAGCTGAGCTGGCTTCATTCTTTGCCTGGACAGACAAAAATTGTGCTCCTACTTTTGTGGCTCAAACTTTCCAATGTCTTTTAGTTGTGAGGATTTTGATAGAACCACGAGGCACCCAGCAGCCAGAGGGTGTTTAGTCCTTCAGACTTTGAACAGAATCACAAAAAGAAACCCACCATCCCACTTCTTCTACCTATCTGTTGGAGGGTGAGGAAAGGCAGGGATGAGTCCTTCAAAGTTGTTTTCAGACCGTAACACCAAGGGGGTTCATGAGGCTGATAAAGCCTTAGAGTGCTGCTCCATATTCTGCAGCACAGCCAGCTGAGCTGCTCTTCATTCTTTGGCTGGACAGACAAATTTTGTGCTCCAACATTCCAACATCTTTTAATTGTGAGGATTTTGATAGAACCATGAGGCACCCAGCGGCCAGGGGGTGTCCTTCAGACTTTGAACAGAATCCAAAAAAACCACCATGCCACTTCTTCTACCTATCTGTTGGAGGGTGAGACAAAGCAGGGATGATGCCAGGTCCATAAATGCACACATTCCTGTTTGTCTTTTGTGGTGGTTTGGCAGTTAGCTGCTGCACCTCCCCACAATCTTNTCCACAATATACAAGCAGATATTTGCAATGTATAACAGATATTTACAGATATATACAGTAGAAAGGTAATACAAAAATACCACAGCCCTCCCAGGCATCAAAATCCCTAAGAGGGGTTTCTAACAACCCCTACCACCTTCCCCCTTTCCCCCGTCTTATCTCACCTTCTGTTTTATGCAGCAGATAGGCAAAGGTAGATCAGCCAGAGGGATTAGCAGCAGGAAAAGAAGTTAGAGGACTTATTCAGATTCAGCTACAAAAGGAGAAAGCCATGCAGGAGCAGCCACAGCCCAGAGCAGTCTGAAACCATCTCCAACCATCTGACTTATCTATGTTTGGGTTACAACTCTTAAACAATTTATTTTCCCTCTCAGTAAAGCTATGAGTGAAGTAGCATCATCTGTTTTCCTCTCTCAGCCTGTAGTCTAATTTCTCATTCAAATCCTCCATTTAGTTCAAACCAGCACATCTTTACACATACCTGTGTGCATCCTATGTGTAGATGAACACACCCAGACAACCCCACTCCCATTCTCATGCAAGTGATGTTCATGCACCTCCATGTGCCACTGATGTCTGTGTGTGCTTTCCCTTATACACACACGATCCAAAATACCTAACTGCACATTACACACCAAGGGAGACGTATTTACTTATACAGAATGCTCATAGAGGGATTTTTAATGGGCTACCTAGGCTGGTAGAAAGTAGATAATTCCCCATTACATGCACACAAAATAAACGTGATAAAAGGCAGATAATCCCCAAGGATTCCTCTGTTTAAAGAAGAAATAGCAGTCAGGATAAAATGCTGAAGGCTTCAGCTACAAAAGCTGTCGAGTGGTACAACTCCCATTCTTCTTTCTCTGCTGCACTTCAGTAGGTTGGAGTACAAAGCTTCTATAGGCAGCTCCTGGATAATTCAGTATTTTCTTTCATGCCTGCTGTAGGCATTAAGTGTTGAACTGAAGATAAGCACCTAGAAGAGCATAGGTCTTGATCCTACACAGATGCTTCCCCGGGCTTAAATCAGACAGGCTTCTCTGATTGTGCATGACGAATGATGAGTGCTGCCAGACTCAGAGGCTGAACTGAGACCATCTTCCTTTCCCATCTATTGTAGAGAAGCTGAGGTCAGATCCAGCTTCTGGCCCAGGCTTCTAACTCTACTCATCTACATATAGGTACCTCCATTTCAGTCAGGTATATAACTTCTGCTGTAATCTCTGAGGATCTGCTCTGTATAGCCCACAAAATCTGCATTACAATTAAGCAGGTCTAACACAGACATCTATGTTAGTGCATTCTTTACCATGAGGGCAGTGGAACAGGTTGCCCAGGGAGGTGGTTGGGGCCCTATCCCTGGAGATATTCAAGGCGAGGCTTGATGGGGCCCTGGGCAACCTGAGCTAGTTGAGAATGTCCCTGCTGACTGCAGAGAGGGTTGAGTGGGATGACCTTCAGAAGTCTCTTCCAACACAAGCCATCCTATTATTCTATGATTCTATGACTTGAATTTCTCTGACTGAAAATTCTGGTCTAGATTTCCAACTGAAAGCTTAGCCAATCAGTACAGAGTAGACATTTATGTTGTAAATAGCGAAATCTAGTGCAGGCAAAAAGAAATCATTGTTGCTATTCCCTAAATTTGGCAGCCTTCACAGCTAGGTCATCTGAACCCCACCATCACTATTTGTCTTCCTTGAAATTAAACGTCACAGAAGGCACTGAAGTCTGCCTCGGATGCCAGAGAAGATGTGAGAATGCAATTCACCATATTTTCCAGGAGAAAGGACTATTTTCCAAGTCAAGTTTTCAACAGTGACTGCTTCCACTTGATCACTTGATTTCTCTACCTTTCAGTGACAGATAGTCCTAGAACTGAACCAACCTCTGTCATGGGAAATTTTCACCTGATCCGTTGGAGATGAGGAGAGGAAGAAATTCTTTCTATCCCAACATATAGACAAGGTGTTTGTAACCCAGGAGCAATAGGCTTACTGCTGTCTCAGGCATAGCACAGTCTCTTTACTGGTCACAAGCATAAATAGCTGCTTGTTTTTCTACAGCAGTCAGAAATTCATAGAATCACAAAATCAAATAATGGTTTAGGATGGAAGGGACCTTAAAGATCATCTAGTTCCAACCCTTCACCATAGGTTCCCATTAGAACAGGTCACTCAAGGCTTCGTCTAACCTGGCCTTGAACGCCTCCAGGGAGGGAGCAGCCACAGCCTCCCTGGGCAACTTGTTTCAGTGTTTCAGGAATCACACAGATTTCTATTATTAGAATGAATTCTTAGGTAATTAAATGCTTTTGGAAGAACTGTAACAACTGATCCATACAGCAGAATACAGATTCTACTTACATTAACTTTGAACAGATTTTTCTTTAGGAATAAACCTCCCAGCAGCTGGTAAGTGTAGAGTTATATGTTCCATTTGTGGATGTTACTTGCTAAACGTTAGTAACTCAGACCAGGGTTCCCAGACTGGCACAGGTCAGATGGAAACAGAGTTATCCATTTCCTCTGCGTTCAATCTTCAGGCTCCCACTACTCTCTGAAGCTTTTCCACTGAGCCCCAACCCATCAAGATCTATAAACATGTGTCCAACATGAACCAAAGGATAGTTCCCGTGAAGGCATCAGAATTGCTGGGTTGGCTCAAACTCCAAGTTCCAAAATTCATACAAAGCATAAACCAGGGGAAAACTTCAAAGGAGCTTCCAGCAAGACTGAAAACTGCTGAGTTTTGCACAGCTTTGCTAGACACGCAAAAAAACAGAGGCTCTTCTACACCCCTGGTACAACCATATGTGTGCAGCTGCTCTCTAAGAGGTCCACCTGACCTGAATACAGAAGTCTCAGTGCCAAATGAAGAATGACTTCCAAGTATTGTTTAACCACAGAGAATTTTCTAGACCCCTACGTTCATAGCAGCAACTACTGACAGTCTCATATATGGTTTAGAATCATAGAATCATAGAATGGTTTAGGTTGGAAGGGACATCAAAGATCATCCAGTTCCAACCGCCCTGTGCAGGGACGCCTCCCACTAGACCAGGATGCTCAAGACCTCATCCAATCTGGCCTTGAACACATCCAGGGAGGGAGCATCCACAACCTCCCTGGACAACGCATTCCAGTGTCTCACCACCCTCACTCTGAAGAACTTCCTCTTAACAGCCAGTTTAAATCTCCCAACTGACACTTTAAACCCATTCCCCCTTATCCTGTCATTACAAGACCTTGGGAACAGTCCCTCCCAAGCCCTCCTGTTAGGCCACCTTCAGATACTGGAAGACTACTATAAGGTCTCCTGGAAGCCTTCTCTTTTCCAGGCTGAAAAGCCCCAACTCTTGTATCCTGTCCTCATAGCAGAGGTGATGCAACCCTCTAATAATCTTCTTGGCCCTCCTCTGGACTCCTTCCAGCAGTTCCGTGTCCTTCTTGTGCTGGGGGCTCCAGAACTGCACACAGTATTCCAGGTGGGGTCTAACAACAGCAGAGTAAAGTGTGTTGGCTGTCTGTATTGCTTTTCTGCAGAATTACTGGGAGTTTATTGCCTGGTCTAATCAGCACTGTCCTAAACTATTCCTGGGTAGACTGGTACAGAGACTCGAGAATGGTCTGGGTTGGAAGGGATGTTTAAAGATGACCTTGTCCAAACCTCCTGCAGTGAGCAGGGACCTCTCCGTCTTCATCAGGTTGTTCAGAGCCACATCTAACCTGACCTGGAATGTTTCCAGGGATGGGACATCTACCACCTCTCTGGGCAATCTGTGCCAGTGTTTCACCAGACTCAGTGTAAAAGATGTCTTCTTTCTAGATAATCAAAATCTCCCCTCTTATAGTTTAAACAATCTACCCCTTGTCCTGTTGCAACTGTAGTCTAAGGACCAGAATTTAGGGCATTCCTTCAACAGGATCAAATGTCCAGAAAGCTAAATTAGTACTTTTGTTAATTTTAGAGCCTAACTCTCTCCTCTTGAATGGAAAGAATATGTATCTACTTATCTCTTCTATTTCACTCTTGTAGCTGAGCTTCCCACAGACTCAGCCAGAAATCTGAAAGCTACACTGACTTGTGTTTTCTTGGCTTTGACTTCATAATCTACTCTTGCATCCAAATAACTTAGATGGTTTTGTTTGGTTTTTGCAGTGTTTGGTGGTTTGGGTTTGTTGGTTTTTTTGGTTGGTTGGTTGGTTTTTTTTGGGGGGGGAGGGGCTGGGATTGGTTTGTTTGGTTTGCTTGTTTTATTTTGGCACAAGTTTTGTTTTTTTTCAGTTCCCCAAGTTCTCCTGACAAATAGAGTTACCAGAAAATCCACCACAAACTCCCTGACCTCATCAGTCAGCCTCTTAGTCTCACTTTCTTCACTTGTAAAATTTGATACAGGGAAAGTCCTCTACATCTGCTTTTGAGATGCTTGTGCCTGTAAGAATCTATAGTGTTTGGAAACTGTGTCCCTGACCATGGCAGGGGGGTTGGAACTAGATGATCGTTGTGGTCCCTGCCAACCCTGACTGATCCTATAATTCAATTAAAGTTCAGATATTCTACTAATATCACCCACCAGATAGGGAAAGAGGAATACCCACCAGTGACAGAAGTTGGATTTGATCTTTTGACTTCAAGGTTACATTTCATTGAGATGCAAAATCACACCCAGATCATCTATTTCACATGTAAAAAATAAAGAACAGCAAAACAGCAAAGGGAAAGCTACTTTCTTGCAAGTGACATTTCTTTCAGTGCAGAAGCCTTTCAAAAACAGACACCAAAAAAAAAAAAAAAACAATAGGCTCAGCATACTAAAGGGGGATAATGAAAGCAATCAGCATCCTCCCAAATTATTTCATGTTTTGCTTAGCCATCATGCTGATATGAAAGACCCTTCCTAGGAAAATGTTTGAGACAAGAGTTTTGTCTCTGAGCTAGTTTCTGAATCTGGAGCTGTCAACCTCCTGCAAGTGTCTGGCATCACACAGACAAGGTGACACGGGAAGTGACAGACGAGACACCAGCGGCTCAGACTTTGGGAGCAGGAGGGAAAGAGACATCGCTCTCTCTGAAGGGTAAAAGGGAGCAATGGAATGGGGTTTGAAGCTCAATGTGGTTCTTTGACAAAGAGCCAAGCCCCAAAGCCTTACTGATATGTTGCCTTTACAGATATGCTTAATTCTTTTATAGAATCACAGAATTGGCCAGGTTGGAAGAGACCTCCAAGACCATCCAGTCCAACATATCACCCAGCCCTATCCAATCAATTAGACCATGGCACTGAGTGCCCTATCCAGTCTTTTCTTGAACATCTCCAGGGATGGTGACTCCACTGCCTCCCTGGGCAGCCCATTCTAATGCCAATCACTCTCTGTGAAGAATTTCCTCCTAATAGAATCATAGAATCAGTCAGGGTTGGAAGGAACCACAAGGATCATCTAGTTCCAACCCCCCTGCCATGCCCAGGGACACACAACCCTAGATCAGGCTGCCCACAGCCTCATCCAGCCTAGCTGCAAACACCTCCAGGGATGTGGCCCCAACCACCTCCCTCAGCAACCCATTCCAGGTTCTCACCACTCTCATGCTGAACAACTTCCTCCTCATCTCCAATCTGAATCTCCCCACCTCCAGCTTTGCTCCATTCCTCCTAGTCCTGTCACTACCTGAGAGCCTAAAAAGCCCCTCCCCAGATATTTTTAGGCCCCCTTCAGATACTGGAGGGCCACAAGAAGGTCACTTGGGAGCCTCCTCTTCTCCAAATTGAACAGCCCCAACTCTTTCAGTCTGTCCTCATAGCAGAGGTGCTGCAGCCCTCTGAGCATCCTTATGGCCCTTCTCTGGACACGCTGCAGCATGTCCACATCCCTCTTGTAATAGGGGCTCCAAAACTGGACACAGTACTCCAAGTGAGAATATCCAGCCTATACATCCCCTGGCACAACTTGAGACTATGTCTCCTCATTCTGTTGCTGTTTATATTGTCATTTGGGTGCTGGTTTTTGGTTCTTTGGTTTGTTTGGTTTTGTGTTTGTTTTTTTTCTTTTGGGGGGCGGGGGGTTGGTTTGTTATTGGGTTTGGGTTGTTTTGGTGGTTTTTTTAATTATTGTCATTTTGGGGTTTTTTTGGTTGGTTGTTTTTTTTCTGAATCTTTGTATATCAGAAAGTAGAGCAAATGCTGTCATAATTCCAGTCATATCGATTAGCAGCAGCAGCTCCCTGTTTGGATGCAGGGACTGGGGAAAAAAAAAAAAAAAAAAAAAAAAATNAAAAAAAAAAAAAAAAAAAAAAACAGTGCACGATGAAGTTTGTGGTGAAATATCTCTGGTGCCCTCTAGAGTTCCCTGATTTCCATCATCTCTCTCAATCTGGTTTAAGATTCAGCTAGATGAGAGGGGCAGCACCGCTTCCTGGGGCTGAGGTACCAGAAATCAACAAATTCTTATTTCTTTTTATTTTTTCTTCTTTCTTTTCCTTGGCTCTTCATTTACCAAAGGTGTTAGACACATCTGGAAAAAAAATCTGGGATTCTCCTTTCCCAGGGATTCCCTCTTTGATACTTCCTCAGCAAAGGTTGAATCTCTTTCTCCTGCTCTGCTGATGACCAGAATACTTTTAGAAAGGATCACAGAACTGGATGATCTTTGAGGTCACTTCCAACCTAAACCATTCTACGATTCTATGGTTTTGGAATTTCTGATGTTGTCAACTATTTTTATCAGGAGTTTCATCATGCCACATTCTCTTAAGGTCACAATTTATGGAGTCAGGAGAACAGATGAGATTCTGTCTACTATCTTTATCCTCTTTATCCTCTTCATGAACAAGTAAGTTCCATGATTACTAAGGGGAAAAATGAAAATACATTAGTCAAAAATAGAAGAAAAAAACTAAACTTCAACCAACAACAAACTTGTGGGTCTTCATCCATTTTACAATCCATCACTTAAGGTTTCTTAAAACATCCAGGGCACTCTTGTATTTCCCCAAAATTTCCCTCTCATTTCCAAAATACTAGGTTAAAAAGCTACATTTTCACTTGCCATCAGCATGCTTTTAATGCTTACTTCTTGGTTCTTCTCTTTGGAGAACGACAGTGGGGCTTCTCAGCTACACTAGCTGCCTCACTGGGAAAAGTCAACCTGTGACAGCAGCTTAGATGAAATTTGTTCCTTTCCCTGCTTTCCCATAGAGCAGAGCTGTGACCATTAGCTGAGCTGAAGGAGAAAATGAAGGAACTAATGACTCTTTTTCAGAATCATAGAATGATAGAATGTCAGGGTCTGGAAGGGACCTCCAAAGCTCAGCCAGTCCAGCCCTCCTGCCACAGCAGAGTCATCTAGACCAGATTGCACAGGAATAGAATCATAGGATCAGTCAGGGTTGGAAGGGACCACAAGGATCATCTAGTTCCAACCTCCCTGCCATGGGCATGGACACCCTACCTTAGATTAGGCTGGACAGAGCCTCATCTAGCCTGGTCTTAAACACCTCCAGACATGTGGCCTGGATGTGAATAAATACAGGCAATTCTTCAACATCTCTAGGCTGGACAGAGCCTCATCCAGCCTGGCCTTAAACAAAACCAAATATGTGGCCTGGATGTGAATAAATACAGACAGTTCTTCAACATCTCCAGAGAGAGAGGCCACAATCACCCTGGGCAGCCTGTTCCAGTGTTCTGTCACACTTACAGAGTGACAGAAAAAAATCCTCCTCATATTTAAATGAAACTTCCTATGCCTCAGCTTCCACCCATTGCCCCTTGTCCTGTCATTGGGCGTCACCCAGCAGAGCCTGGGTCCAAGCTCCTGGCAGTCACCCTTTACATACTTATAAATATTGATGAGGTCACCTTTCAGTCTCCACTTCTTCAAGCAGCACAGCCCCAGCTCCCTCAGGCTCTCCTCATAAGAGAGATGCTCCATTCCTTTAATAATCTTTGTGGCTCCCTGCTGGCCTCTCTCAAGCAGTTCTATGTCCCTCTTGAAATGGAGGGCACAAAACTGGATGCATTACTCCAGATGTGGCCTCACCAGAGCAGAGTAGAGGGGCAGGAGAACCTCTCCAGACCTACTGCCTACAGCCCTTCTAATACACCCCAGAATGGCATTGGCCCTTCCGGCCACAAGAGCACATAGCTGGCTCATGCTCAACCTCCCATCAACTAGGACCCCCAGATCCTTTTCCTTTTCACTGCCTTCCAACAGGTCAGTCCCCAACCTATGCTGATACCTGGGGAAGTATCCAGCTATTTCGGGTTCATGGTCTCACTGGTATAAACCAGTTTATATAGATATAGATATAAATATATAGACATATATATACACATATATATATGCATATATGTATATATGTGTGTACATATATATATACACACATCAATTAGCTCGATATATAGACATATATATATATACACACACATATATATTATATATTATATAGATATAGATATAGATATATATACACCAATTGACTCACAGTCTCAAGTTGTGCCAGGGTAAGTATAGGGTGGATGTTAGGAGGAAGTGCTTCCCAGAGAGAGTGATTGGCATTGGAATGGGCTGCACAGGGAGGTGGTGGAGTCAACATCCCTGGAGGTGTTCAAGAAAAGCCTGGATGGAACACTTACTGCCATTGGGTAGGTCTGGGTGCTAGGTTGGACTGGATGATCTTGGAGGTCTCTTCCAACCTTGATTATTCTATTCTATTTTATTCTATTCTATTCTATTCTATTCTATTCTATTCTATTCTATTCTATTCTATTCTATTTATGTTATATTATATTATATCAACAGAAGCACCTCAAAGTCAATACAGGCACCTCTAACTTAAGGTATTACTTGTATTACTCTGCTATGAGGACAGGCTGAGAGAGTTGGGGCTTTTCAGCCTGGAGAAGAGAAGGCTTCCAGGAGACCTTATAGCAACCTTCCAGTATCTGAAAGGGGCCTACAGGAAGGCTGGGGAGGGACTATTCACAAGGTCATGTTATGATAGGATGAGAGGGAATGGGTTTAAACTGGAAGAGAGATTTAAACAG
Source organism: Psilopogon haemacephalus (assembly GCA_013396835.1). NCBI lineage: Eukaryota > Metazoa > Chordata > Aves > Piciformes > Megalaimidae > Psilopogon > Psilopogon haemacephalus. Next base: position 38,159 of record VWZI01010036.1, read on the forward strand.
GATGTTAGGAAGAAGTTCTTTCCAGTGAGGGTAGTGAGACACTGGAACAGGTTGCCCAGGGAGGTTGTGGCTGCTCCCTCCCTGGAAGTGTTCAAGGCCAGGTTGGTTGAGGTCTTGAGCAACCTGTTCTAGTGGGAAGTGTCCCTGCCTCTGTTGGGGAGTTAGAACTGGATAATCTTTGAGGTCTCTTCCAACCTAAACCATTCTATGATTCTATGACTCTGTCTCAAGATATTCAGATATTTCCCCCATTTTCTTTACAACCATCAGAAGTCTAAACAGGTCTTATTATTTGTCATCTGCCATGGATGACATGAAGTTGTTTTCACACACAGTGCTATGAGAAAGGGCAATTAGTTTTCTGTATCATTATTGTTTTAAAGTATTTATTTATTTTAAACAGGGGTGTAAACATTCAGTGCAGATGGCCTCTTCTCCCCCACTGAGGGGGAACCTGTTTCTTTTACTGCACATTTAGTTTCACCAGCCTGGGGTATGAAGGAGTCCTTGAGGTAGTTGCCAAACGAGAATCCAAGCCTTCAGGCACACTTGGATCTGTTCACTTTTAAGTAAGGCCATCTTTAAAACATGAGCAGACACAATTGCACCATAGCACTGGGCAGAACTGCAGGCAGGTCTGGATGTCTTTAAGCATAAGGATTTATAATATGTTGGCCTGATAGACATTGCCTTTTAATTTTTTTGCAGCTCTCCATGCACAGTACCAAAATCAGAGTTTTTCGCCTGGCCTCTTAGAATGATAAAGTTACTCATTTATAAGAGTTGCAGTACAAAGCTGAGAAAGCCCAAAAGACTCCATTATGAAACCACCATCTTTGATTTCAGCCTTTTAAACTCAAATGAAAGAATTACAATGAAAGAAACTCATTTCATAGGTGTGGAGCATACCAAAAAGGAGCCAACTTCAGCGGGAGCTCGGTCGGCTGGAAAAATCAGGCAACTAAATTTGACTTTCAGGAAACACATCTGATTGCTTGGCCATTAATCTTCCATCTGTCATGCCTGACTTAAATGCAAAATCAGATTTTTCTCCCCAACTTGAAACTTACTTTCATCAGCAAAGGGAAATTATCCAGCATTTTCAGATAGCTTTCAGACTTCACCTTGCAGAGAACTAAAGTTCGCCAAAACTAGAGCGAGGGGAATTACTGATAAAAATATAAGGTAGAGGATAATATCTCTCTGCCTTTTTATGCTCATTACATAAAGGGAGGCTAAAAAAAAAAAAAAAAACCACCCTCACAGGAGTTTGGCAAGGAGAACTAGCCAGAACTTTTCTGTAAAACACTTTCTCTCAGTAAGCTTCACGGGGAAATTAATAGGCTCTGCATATCCCCATACGTGGAGAAGAAGACATTAATCAGGAACTGAAAGCAGAGCTGCCATGAGGCTCTGCAATGCCACTTCACTAAAAGAGAGTTGGACTTCTTTACAGGAAATTAAATTCTATCATGGGAAAGGGAAAAAAAAAAAAAAAAAGAATATTTGGGGATCATA
>VWZI01010040.1:12150-22302 GCA_013396835.1 Psilopogon haemacephalus
ACCCCGGCTAAAACTCAGAAAAACACTGGAAGTTAATAAATGAAGCTTTATATTTACAGCAATGCACAATACACAAGCAAATATTTGCAAGGTATAACAGATATTTACAGATATATACAGTGAAAAGGTAATACAGAAACACCACAACCCTCCCAGAGATCAAAATCCCTAAGAGGGGTAACCAACCACCCCCTACCACCTTTCCCCCTTTCCCCAGTCTTATCTCACCACCTGTTGATGCTGCAGATAAACTGAGGTAGATCAGCCAGGGGGGGTTAGTAGTAGGAAGAAGTTAGTAGTTTTACTGAGAATTACCTACCAAGGCAGAGACAAAGGAGACCATGCAAGAGGAGCCATCCACCTCCATCCACTTCCATCAGCCTCCATCCACTTCCATCCACCTCCATCCACTGGTTCTATGCACATATTCTGTATTTTGTTTTCCTCTCACTATGTTTTCATAACTCCCCTTACCTTTATTTATTGTTAAAGTTTTCTTCTAACTTCCAAATCGAATCAGGGCTCTTCTTCAGGCATTGGGCTCCAGGAAGGTTAACCAGAACCAATACAATAAGCTTGAAAAATATTTTAAGCCTTGCATTTTGGCAGCCATAAATGAAAGTCTCCAAATCTTGGGAAATGTGCTACATGCACACAATTGTACAAGGAGGTGAAGGGGACGGGGTGGGTGGAACAAAGGGTTCCTATTAACCTCCAAAATCAGATGAAGATTGATTCTAGGAGGGATTAGGAAAGCAGTTGTACTTGGTTAAGAATGGCCTCAAACTGACTTTCTGTGCAGGCAAGAGACAGGAGTACAGGTAGCAAGGAATAATGTCACAGTTTGATTAATATGCAATGCTTTAGATCTTCATTAGCTTACATCTAAGCTTTCAAGTTTGCTCTGGGGTAGTTTCTGTTAATTTATCTCCACCTGGAGCAAAACCACATCATTTTTCACACACTGAGATAACTTTGCTTTTGAAAAGAATACCTGAATTCAGCAAGAGGTGCAAACAGATGTGAGTACTGTCTGCACATCCAAAGAGTGCCTCTCTGCTCAGTTAATTTCTCTGACACAGCCCCAGAACTCTATCCTGCTAATTATGGTCTAGGAGATCACAGTAAGAAACAGATGCGAATGCATGTTAGTCAGAAGGCACCCTCAGCAAGTTTGCTGAGCACCCCAAGCTGTGTGGTGCAGCAGCCAGGCTGGAGGGCAGGGATGGCATCCAGAGGGACCTCCACAGGCTGCAGAGGTGGGCACAAGACAACCTCAGGAGGTTGAACAAGGCCAAGGGCAAGGTCCTGCAGCTGGGTAGAGACAATGCCTAGCACAAATCCAGGCTGGGTAGTGAGTGGCTGGAGAGGAGCCCTGAGAAGAGGGACTTGGGGATGGTGGTGGAGGAGAAGCTGAAGATGAGGCAGCAGTGTGCACTTGCAGGGCAGAAAGGCAAGCAGAGGCTGGGCTGCAGCAGGAGCAGTGTGGGCAGCAGGGCCAGGGAGGGGATTCTGCCCCTCTGCTGTGCTCTGCTGAGAGCCCACCTGGAGTAGTGCATCCAGTGCTGGAGCCCCTGGGACAAGAGGGATGTGGAGATGCTGGAGGTGTGCAGAGAAGGGCCCCGAGGATGCTCAGAGGGCTGCAGCAGCTCTACTGTGAGCACAGCCTGAAAGAGTTGGGGCTGTGCAGGCTGGAGAAGAGGAGGCTCCCAGGGGACCTTCTTGTGGCCTTCCAACATCTGAAGTGGGCTACAAAAAATCTGGGGAGGGACTTTTTAGGGTGTCAGGGAGTGATAGGACTAGAGGGAATGGAGCAAAGCTGGAGGTGGGGAGATTGGATGTGAGGAGGAAGTTGTTGAGCATGAGAGTGGTGAGAGGCTGGAATGGGTTGCCCCTGCAGGGAGGTGTTTGGGGCCAGATCCCTGGAGGTGTTTTTGGCCAGGCTGGCAGAGGCTGTGGGCAGCCTGCTCTAGGGTAGGGTGTCCTTGAGCATGGCAGGGGGGGTGGAAGTGGCTGATCCTTGTGGTCCCTTCCAACCTTGACTGATTCTATGATTAAGGTATTTAACACTGTCTCTGCTTCTTTAGGAAACCCTGTTCACTAGCAAAGAGCATCAACTTCTCAAAGCTCCCATTCAACTCCACACCAAGTTGTCTTTTTCTTCCAGGAGAAATTTGGAGAAGTGCAGGTATGTTCACCACACCTGGTTCCACAGTTTTCTTCTGATTCCCTTTGACAGCTTGCCCCTCATCTGAAAAGAACCTCTTAAAGGTCTCTTCCAGCCTAAACAATTCTATGATTCTATGAATGGGTTTTTTGGTTTTTTTTTTTCTCCTTTGGTGAATTCTCCATCCATTGTACTGGAACCTTCTTCCTAAGGCCACTGCAATTCATAGTTCAGCCTCAAGTCACCATCCCAATAATCCTACCCATGGTCAGTAACTATATAGAAAACTCTTTTATACAGCAACATACAATCCCTAAGACACCAGATAAGCCAGACATGATCTCTCAGTATGCCAACATCTCTCTAACCTTTTAGTATACTGAACTCAAGAATTTATCTGCCAGGCCAGAGACCTCAGGGTTTTATTCTCTGTCATCCTAAAAATCATTGAATCGCAGAATCAGTCAGGGTTGGAAGGGACCACAAGGATCAGCCAGTTCCAACCTCCCTGACATGGGCAGGGACACCCTACCCTAGATTAGGCTGGACAGAGCCTCATCCAGCCTGGCTGCAAACACCTCCAGGGATGTGGCCCCAAACACCCCCCTGGGCAACCCATTCCAGGCTCTCACCACATCTCAATCTCAATCATAGAATCATAGAATGGTTTAGGTTGGAAGAGACCTCAAAGATTATCCAGTTCCAACCTCCCAACATAGGCAGGGACACCTCCCACTAGATCAGATCATTCAAGACCTCATCCAGCCTGGCCTTGAACACATCCAGGGAGGGAGCAGACACAACCTCCCTGGGCAACCTGTGCCAGTGTCTCACCACCCTCACTGTGAAGAATTTCTTCCTAAAATCCCATTCAAATCTTCCCTCCACCAGTTTGAACCCATTCCCCCTCGTCCTGTCGTTACAAGACCTTGTGAATAGTCCCTCCCCAGCCTTCCTCTAGCCCCCTTTAGCCCATCTCTCATCTCAAAAGTCAGAGAGGGGAGCCTGGCAAGAGATTTCCTTCCATCCAAATTTCACACCAGTTTTCGCTGGTTTGGAACACGGAGAAACCTTTTCTGAGTACAGCTGGATTTTCTCCCCTGTTTTTAAATTAGCTTATGAGAACAGCCCTAGTCAGATTCTCAAACACTAGTGCAGATAATTAAGGGAAGGGCTCATTTACTCCTAAGCAGCTCGCAGAAAACTTTCTTCCCAATATGTGGCCTTCCTTTCCTCCCCCTCCTTTAGTCCCTAACCACTGCTTGTCATTTGTTGTGTGTGCCTAATTAAACATGGGATGCCACTGATCTCAAGTCTCAAAATTCAACTTATCTTGGTATTTGCACAAGATGTTCTCATATTATAAATTAATTGACCTAAAGCATGGGAAAAGATACTAAATCTTCTGCTGGTTAGTACAGCCTGATGTCACCATTGCCAGCATTCACCCTTGTATAACAGCACTTTGATTCCATAGGCATTCTTCCAATATATGCCAGAGTGGGAGGACAAAAATGAAAGGAAAGAAGTGAGATGTTCCTCTCCCAAGAAATCAGGTAGGCATGAAGGTAAAAGAATTAGAATGGAAGAAAAAAAACCCAAACATTGAGATGAGAAACAAAATATCCACAGCCAACTACTGTGTGCAGTTCTGGAGCTGCCACAACAAGAAGGACATGGAACTGCTGGAGAGAGTCCAGAGGAGGCCACCAAGATGCTGAGAAGGCTGCAGCAGCTCTGCTATGAGGACAGGCTGAGAGAGTTGGGGCTCTGCAGCCTGGAGAAGAGAAGGCTGCCTGGGGACCTTGGAGTGGCCTTCCAGGATCTGTAGGGGGCTACAGGAGAGCTGTGGAGGGACTATTGACAAGGTCTTGTGATGACAGGATGAGGAGGAATGGGTTCAAAGTGGCAGAGGGGAGATTGAAAGTGGATGTTAGGAGGAAGTTCTTCACAGTGAGGGTGGTGAGACACTGGCACAGGTTGCCCAGGGAGGTCGTGGCTGCTCCCTCCCTGGATGTGTTCAAGGCCAGGCTGGATGAGGTCTTGAGCATCCTGATCTAGTGGGAGGTGTCCCTGCCTATGGCACAGGGGGGTTGGAACTGGCTGAGCTTTGAGGTCTCTTCCAACCTAAACCATTCTATATATCAAATTCTGCCAGCAGGATGAACAGAAGGCAAGAAAAACAGTAATCTTCCTCGTTTTCGTCTTCTCTGCAACTTCCTTGTATCAATTAGTGTACACACACACAGAGTGGGGGGGAAAAAATGGTTGGTTTTCCAACATCCAGTGTTTGGTTGAAAGAAAAGGAAAATGATAAATAGAGCTATTTGGTAATAGTAAGTGATTTAAAACAAGGCTCTCTTTATAGAACACCAACCTATAAGGGACAAGAAAGGCAGAGGGACTGGTCCTCTGAATCACAGAATCATAGAATCAGTCAGGGTTGGAAGGGACCACAAGGATCAGCCAGTTCCAACCCCCCTGCTATGGGCAAGGACACCCTACCCTAGATCAGGCTGCCCACAGCCCCTGCCAGCCTGGCCAAAAACACCTCCAGGGATGTAGCCCCCAAACATCTCCCTGCAGGGGCAACCTGTTTCAAAGTTATCCTTCTATTTTATTGCTTTTCATTAACAGTTGGACTTGAAGACCTTAAATCTCTTCCAACCAAAACAGTTCTATGGTTGCACATAATATTGTTTTCACCTGCCAGAGAGATGTGCCCCAGTTACCAACCCCAAGGTGCATTGGACAACATTTTGAGCACTGCAGCTGTGCACAGTAACACAGTGCTGGGCACTGAAACTGCATCTGACAGACAAGTAGTACCTGTTGGGCTGTGAAAATCCTTGAGGTGCTATTTTATAGCTTGCTCTGCTAGAATTTGGCCAAAGGAAAAAAGAAAGCAGCAAGCCTGTCATCACAGGCTCACAAGACGCCAGGGGTTGGAAGGGACCCAAAGAGATCATCGAGTCCAACCCCCCTGCCACAGCAGGACCAGACAACCTAGCTCAGGGCACACAGGAACACATCCAGACAGGCCTGGAAAGACTCCAGAGAAGGAGACTCCACAACCTCTCTGGCCAGCCTGTGCCAGTGCTGTGCTGGTTAGAACTAACTGGAGGATTTGAATGAGAAATTAGACTATAGGCTGAGAGAGGAAAGCACTGATGGTGCTACTGCACTCACAGCTTTACTGAGAAAGAAAAAAAAAATGTTTTAAGAGTTGTAACCCAAATATAGATAAGTCAGACTGCTTTGGGCTGTGGCTGCTTTTGCATGGCTCTTTTCTCCCTGCCTTTCCTAGCTGGATCTGAATAATGTCACTAACTTCTTTCCTGTTGCTAATGCCCCTGGCCCATCTAGCTTTGCCCATCTGGTGCATGAAACAGATGGTGAGATAGGATTGGGGAGGGGGGAAGGTGGTAGGGGGTGGTTAGAAATCCCTCTTAGGGATTTCTGATCTCTGGGAGGGCTGTGGTGTTTCTGTATTACCTTTTTACTGTATATACCTGTAACTATCTGTTATACATTGTAAATATCTATTGTGCAAAGCTGTAAATAGGAAGTTTCATTTATTAACTTCCAGCTGACTGAGTCCTAGCCTGGGTTATTTCAAAGTGTGTGGGGGGCAGATAACTGCTAAACCTCCACACATGGTTAGAAGTAGGACTTGGATCTGTTTGTCATGAGACATATGTGGAAAAGCTTTCTTGACTCAGGGCCATAAGCATATGCCTGAAGCTCACTCTGGTTTAATATGTTGAAGGCAGTGATATTTTGTGCTGAACCCCCACAAGTGCTCTGTAACCTTTACTGTAAAGAAGTTCCCCTCTGTGTTGAGGTGGGACCTCTTAGGCTGCAACTTAAACCCATTGCTCCTTGTCATCTTTTAGGATCTAGCCTACCGTTCTAGAGGTGAACAATCAGGACTGAAGAGCATCATCTATTTTCCTCTCTCAGCCTATAGTCTAATTTCTCCTTCAAATCCTCCAGTCAGTTCAAACCAACACAGTTTCTCAGAGCTAGTGTGTCTGAGGATATCACAGACATGAAGCCCGTGTGCTAAATGTAATCTTCCAAGTCCCAAAGAGAGTCACTTCCAATGTATTGTTCCTTTAACATGCCTCATTAACAATATTGCTAATATTGATACTATTATATCTGAAACCAGCAAGGAGGTAACAAAGCTGTGGAAGCCAATGGCCAGACAACAGCTTGCAAGGAACAGGAAACGAAATTATTTGGCACCCATTGACACTTAAACGTTGTTCCTTTAACATGCCTCATTAACAATATTGCTAATATTGATACTATTATATCTGAAACCAGCAAGGAGGTAACAAAGCTGTGGAAGCCAATGGCCAGACAACAGCTTGCAAGGAACAGAAAACAAAATTATTTGGAACCCATTGACACTTAATCTTGTTTTCAGCAAGTCAAGTTTTCATTTCTTGCACCATGATATGATCAAAATGAGTTTCTGGGAAGTTGAGAGTGGAATATATGCAGCACCACTGTTGAAGCCAATGTCTTGACAAGCATGAAGAAAGCACCCACTGAGATGGTCACTTAGTCTGGTGTCACGACAGACCCTGCAGGATAGAGGCATGAAAAGCCAAGCAAGACAAGAGAGGAAGATAGATCAGTACAGCGATAGTCTCTCCTCATTGATGAGCTGGCTGGCTAATGAATCTATCATTCTATGAAGGGCAACAATTACTCCTTGGCTGCTCCTGACCAGACCCGCAGAGAGTACACGTGGTCTGGTGTCTGGTTAGAGAGGGGGAGGGAAGGGATCCTCCATCCTGCAGTGTAAATGTCAGCGCTGTGTGCTGCTTGCCATTTAGTCCCACACCACTGATTCATCAGACGCGAGGTCGTTTCATCAGGGTCAGAGTGGACTCTTGGTGGTAGATGCAGCAGCCCAGAGCTTTCTCTGCACTTGCTGATAAATCCATGTGAAGCCTGCACTGGAGACCAGGAGTACAGACCAGGTAAGAGCTGTTACCCACCCAGCAACACTCTGTGCTACACAAGAGCTGGGTGTATGCCCCAGCACAGCTCCACAAAAATGTCACCACCAGTCCACCAGCAACCACTCAAAAGCAAACCGACCAAAACTTGATGCCTAAACACTTTGCCATCTGGATTCTTGTCAGGGCTTTTCAGCCTGGAGAAGAGAAGGCTTTGAAGAACACCTTATAGTAGTCTTCCAATATCTGAAGGTGGCCTACAGGAGGGCTGGGGAGGGACTATTGACAAGGTCTTGTAATGATGGGACAAGGAGGAATGGGTTTTAAATGGTAGAAGGGAGATTTAAACTGGATGTTAGGAGGAAGTTCTTTTGCAGTGAGGGTGGTGAGACACTGGCACAGGTTGCCCAGGGAGGTTGTGGAGCACAGAATCACCCAATGTGATCACATTGGGAGATTCTGTGCTCCACAACCTCCCTAGAGGTGTTGAAGGCCAGGTTGGATGAGGTCTTGCGTGACCTGTTCTAGTGGGAGTTGTCCCTGCCTATGGCACAGGGGGGTTGGAACTGGATGATCTTTGAGGTCTCTTCCAACCTAAACCATTCTATGATTCTATGATTCTTCTTCTGTCTGTACTGGGTTTATTTTCATTGCTTCACCTACAGTTTTCAGTACACATCTGCTGTTGCTCTAGTGTGAAGGTATAGCTAAAAAAAAAAAAAAGCAAACAGAGAGGAGATCAGCAGCCCACCTAAACTAACTCCTTCCAGGACTGATCTAAAATCGGTTGCTGGGTAGAATATATTCCCATACTGATTCCCAAACATGCAACCATTGTTTGTTGCTATGGTGTTGCAAGAGGAGAGATAAACAAGCTCATCACAAGTCATTCTGAAGAGAAATGACCTCGAGGTCTCTCGGATCACAGTGTTTTAACAGCTCACATCTGCACAGCTGCAGATAGGAAATGCAGCAGGTTGACAACAACAAAGAAACCTAAATAGAATTCTGTTCTGTCATTCGTCCAATTTCAGAGAGTAATTAATTTAAGCAGCTTTACAACTGAGTGTAAGATGCTAAAATTCTTGGTAATTAAAAAGTTTATTCGATCAGCTATTCCCCTGCTGGCAAGAAAAGATAAACCTATTTTGATTTTGCTTCCATGGATGGTTAGTGAACACCGATCACAAGCACTATCCTCCAGCCCTGACACCAGCTCCCAGATTGATGGTGCTTGATGGAATCCCAAGCTGGGTTATCACTGACCACGGTCAACTTCCAGAGAGAGTAATGGAAACATCTGGCTGAGAACAGAGCTTGGAAAAGCATGGAGAAAAGAACCAAATATGGAATGATGGAGTATGGCGTAGAGTAGAGTAGAGTGGAGTAGAGTAGAGTGGAGTAGAGTAGAGTAGAGTGGAGTAGAGTAGAGTAGAGTAGAGTAGAGTAGAGTAGAGTAGAGTAGAGTAGAGTAGAGTAGAGTAGAGTAGAGTAGAGTAGAGTAGAGTAGAGTAGAGTAGAATAGAACAGAATAGAATAAGCCAGGTTGGAAGAGACTTCCAAGTTCATCCAGTCCAACCTAGCACCCAGCCCTATCCCATGGCACTAATACTCCATCCAGGCTTTGCTTCAACACCTCCCGGGATGGTGACTCCACCACCTCCCTGGGCAGCCCATTCCAATGCCAATCCCTCTCTCTGGAAAGAATTTCCTCCTAACATCCAGCCTATACCTCCCTAGGCACAACTTGAGACTGCGTCCTCTCATTCTGTTGCTGGGTGCCTGAGAGAAGAGCCCAACCCCACCTGGCTACAACCTCCCTTTAGGTAGTTGTAGAGAGCAATGAGGTCTGCCCTGAGCCTCCTCTTCTGCAAGCTGCACACCCCCAGCTCCCTCAGCCTCTCCTCACAGGGCTGTGCTCCAGGCCCCACCAGAATTGGTGCCCTTGTCTGGACACATTTCAGTACCTCAACATCTCTCTTGAATTGAGGAACCCAGAATTGGACAAAATGTCATGTACAGGGGCAGAATAACCTCCCCTGCCCTGCTGGCCACACTGTTTCTGATCCATGCCAGGATACCATTGGCTGTCCTGCCCACTTGGCCACACTGCTGGCTCATGTTCAGCTTCTTACAGTAGGGATACCTCTGGGTTTGTCATTGTTTTGTTTCCTAAAGCAGTGTAAACCAAGAGGGGAATTGATGCCAGCCACCTGCCAAGTGGATGACTTTTCAGTCCCAAGCACTGATCTCCACAGGCTTTCCTCTGGCTAAGAACAACCAACCTGGGCAGAACTATGATGCACAGCTGATGTGGTGCCACCATTTTCCTTTGCATGTTTTCTGTATGTTTGCTTCAGCAAGATGCAGTTATTTCAGGCCTGTAAAATGCAGCAAATCAATGGGGGACAGGATGCGTTAATAACAGAACCCCCAAGCCTATTTAAAACTGAAAATCAGCAGCACAGTCTTATTCCTTTCCCTTAGCTGCAGATCTCAAATATATATTCAACATTTCATGAGCTTTGACCAAGTCCTCTCTTCCTCATCAGTCTTTAGGCATATCCTTCCTGCCTTACCACACTGGGAAGGAGTCCAGAAGCAGTTTTTGGTTGTCACATTTAAAAATTAAGCTGTAATGCACTAGTTCAATATTAATTCAAATTTAACTGTGGAACTTTGTGGAAGCAACATCAAAAATTGGATCTAAAAGGAAAACCCAGGGAAGGAAGATCATCTGGGTTCACCTAAGCCTAAAGCCGTCTCCTGTTGCATTTTACTGGAAGAAATTTATCATTTCAGTGATTTCATTTATTAGAATCCTAGAATGGTTTAGGTTGGAAGGGACCTCAAATCTCATCCAGTTCCAACCCTCTGCCATAGGCAGGGACACCTCCCACTAGAACAGATCTCCTGAGGGTGATATTCCTATTTGTAGTTGCCTGACTGGGTTCAAAAAAAAAAAAAAAAAAAAAAAAACTGGCCTTAAAAAAAAACCTAAAACATTCC
>VWZI01010040.1:22315-36329 GCA_013396835.1 Psilopogon haemacephalus
TTACTGGCCTTAAAAAAATACCTAAAACATTCCTATTTGTAGTTGTTTGATTGTTTGGTTTTAAAAGAAAAAAAAAAAAAAAACTGGCCTAAAAAAATCCCCAAAAACCAAACATTTCCCATTTCGGTTGCAATAGTACCTCACAGCCTGAATCCACGATGAGTTTATTAATTATACATTGTTCTCCACGCACAATTATGTAAAGCACAACCAATTTGGTCCGCTTTGCTTTTCCCTTCTGTGGCAAGAGTGCATGCATCTTTAATAAGGCCGTTGGAGCAAAAGTAAAAGTCTAAACTCCCTGCACTGTCCACAGTTATGAAGGCAGTAAATTACGGCTTCCGCGCGGGTCCTCTGAAGGGAACGCAGCAATTAAAACACTGCAGCCAAAAATTACTTTTTTGTTTGTTTGGTTGGTTGGTTTTTTGTTCCTTTTTGCCAGCAAGGGAATAAACATCTAACCACCACGCTCCAACAGTTTCGCTACACGGGCAGTGATATTCCCAAATTCACATCGATGACATCTATTATATATAAGGTCTCAGACGAAATACGAAAACAGTAATATCGTTATGGTCTGCCAACAACAGGCCATGTATTTCTTAAAAGCATTCTACCCACCCTGTTTCCAAGCGTTCTCCCCAGTGGCATTTCAGCTCCCTCCTCCCTGCCCTTCTAAACCACCTCCACGTTCCTCCTAAACCTCTGCTTTCAACCTCTCCGTTCGTCGGTTCCGCAGCCGCGGCCACCGTGTTAGGTGGAAAATCTTGAAAGCAGAGAGACACAGGGGGCTGCAGACAGCACAAAAAGGGGCTGACACAGAAATGAGGCTGTTGCTAGTAGACCAACCGAACAACTGCAAATAGGAATGGCACCCTAATAAATGAAATCACCGAAATGATAAATTTCTCCATGTTTTTTTTTTTTTTTAAAACCTAATCAAACTAGTACAAATAGGAATGTCACCCTCAGGAGACCTGTTCTAGTGGGAGGTGTCCCCGCCTATGGCAGAGGGTTGGAACTGGATGATCTTTGAGGTCCCTTCCAACTTAAACTCTTCTAGGATTCTATGAGTCTAATAAATGAAATCACTGAAATTATAAATTTCTCCTGGTAAAACACAGCAGGAGACGGCTTTAGGCTTAGGTGAACCCAGATGATCTTCCTTCCCCGTGTGTTTTCTTTTTTAGATCCAATTTTTGATGTTGCTTCCACGAAGTTGCACACTTAAATAGGAATTAATATTGAATTAATGCTTTACAGCTCAATTTTTTTATGTGACGACCAAAAACTGCTTCTGGACTCTTTCCCAGTCTGGTAAGGCAGGAAGAATTTGTTGCACTTTACATAATTATGCATTGAGAACAATGTATAATTAATTAACTCATCGTGGATACAGCCTATGAGGTACTATTGCAACTGAAATGTGAAATGTTTGGATTCTTGGGATTTTTTGTTTATTTTTTTAAGGCCAGTAATTAAAAAATAAAAAAAAATCAGACTAGTACAAATAGGAATGTCACCCTCAGGAGACCTGTTCTAGTGGGAGGTGTCCCTGCCTATGGCAGAGGGTTGGAACTGGATGATCTTTGAGGTCCCTTCCAACTTAAACTATTCTAGGATTCTAATAAATGAAATCACTGAAATTATGAATTTCTCCTAGTAAAATGCAGCAGGAGACAGGTTTAGGCTTAGGTGAACCCAGATGATCTTCCTTCCCCGTGTGTTTTCTTTTTTAGATCCAATTTTTGATGTTGCTTCCACGAAGTTGCACACTTAAATAGGAATTAATATTGAATTAATGCTTTACAGCTCAATTTTTTTATGTGACGACCAAAAACTGCTTCTGGACTCTTTCCCAGTCTGGTAAGGCAGGAAGAATTTGTTGCACTTTACATAATTATGCATTGAGAACAATGTATAATTAATTAACTCATCGTGGATACAGCCTATGAGGTACTATTGCAACTGAAATGTGAAATGTTCGGGGTTTGGGATTTTTTGTTTGTTTTTTTTTAAGGCCAGTAATTTTTTTTTTAAAGACCCAATCAAACAACTAAAAGTGGAATGTCACCCTTGAGAGACCTGTTCTAATAGCAGGTGTCCCTGCCTATGGCAGGGGGTTGGAACTGAATGATCTTTGAGGTCCCTTCCAACCAAAACTATTCTAGGATTCTATGATTCTAATAAATGAAATCACTGGAATTATAAATTTCTCCTAGTAAAACGCAGCAGGAGACAGGTTTAGGCTTAGGTGAACCCAGAGGATCTTTCTTCCCCATGTTTTCTTTTTCAGATCCAATTTTTGGTGTTGCTTCCACAAAGTTACATACTTAAATATGAATTGATATTGAATTAATGCTTTACAGCTCAATTTTTAATGTGACAACCAAAAACTGCCAATGTCTCACCACCCTCACTGCAAACAACTCCCTCCTAACATCCAGCTTCAGTCTTCCCTCTGCCAGTTTAAACCCATTCCTCCTCATCCGGTCATTACAAGACCTTGTCAATAGTCCCAAAATTAAGAGTGAACCACACCTTGTAATAAATTTCAAAACTAAGACTTTACTTCTCGCTTCAATGTTTGAATATAACAACTTAGATTTCTGTCCCAAAACCTCCCACTGCAGCTTGTGAGAAGAATTCCTTACCCACATTAGCCCTGTCAGGCTTTCTTCTGGACCAGAGTCTATGTGTATGTCATGCATCCAAAAAAAGTACCAAAAGAAACCTATGAAAACACTGAAGACAACTCCAAGGTCAGCACTGAAGACAAGGGAGGGGATTCTCCCCCTTTACTCTGCTCTCCTCAGACTCCACCTGGAGTACTGTGTGTAGTTCTGGAGCCCCCAACACAAGAAGGACATGGAACTGCTGGAGAGAGTCCAGAGGAGGGCCACAAAGATGATCAGAGGGCTGCAGCAGCTCTGCTATGAGGACAGGCTGAGGGAGTTGGGGCTGTGCAGCCTGGAGAAGAGAAGGCTGCCAGGAGACCTTATAGCAACCTCCCAGGGGCTACAGGAGGGCTGAGGAGGGACTGTTCACAAGGTCTTGTAATGACAGGATGAGGGGGAATGGGTTCAAATTGGTGGAGGGGAGATTTGAATGGGATGTTAGGAAGAAATTCTTCACAGTGAGGGTGGTGAGACACTGGCACAGGTTGCCCAGGGAGGTTGTGGCTGCTCCCTGCCTGGAGGTGTTCAAGGCCAGGCTGGATGAGGTCTTGAGCGTCCTGATCTAGTGGGAGGTGTCCCTGCCTATGGCACAGGGGGATTGGAACTGGATGAGCTTTAAGGTCTCTTCCAACCTAGACCATTCTATGATTCTATAACACCAAGGTCAGCACACTGCCACAGCAGACCACAGCGCCCACAGTCAGAGGCTTTGACAAACTCAGTTCTAGCACCAAAACCTTGACTGAGTTTTTCTGATGCTAAAAGCAGTCGCTGCAAATGCTGGCAACCTCTGAAAGGAACTCAAAAGCCTGAAACAGCCTATCCAGTACAATGCAGCCTTTTCTTTGTTTTCTTACGAGCTTTGCCTGCAGCCTGGAGAAATTCCCAAACATTTCATCCAGTTCCCCCTGACATCCAGTTTCCACACACAGCCGTTTTGCAAAAGCCCCAGAAGAGGAGCAGGGCAGAGGAGCACTTTGGTGGCTGATTTCCACTGGGCTCATGGACCTCCAGCTTACTGAGCTAAAAGTGGAGTGCTCTGAGCTCCCATACATGGCTTCCCTGTAAGACTTTGCTTTCCTTGTTGTGCTGGTTTGAACTAATTGGGGGATTTGAGTGAGAAAATTAGACTATAGGCTGAGAGAGGAAAACAGAAGATGCTCCTTCCCTCACAGCTCTACTTCCCAATCTTAGCTTACTGTCCTGGTAGAGTGTGCTGGTTTGAACTAATTGGAGGATTTGAATGAGAAATTAGGCTATAGGCTGAGAAAGAGAAACACTGATGGTGCTACTGCACTCACAGCTTTACTGAGAAAGGGAAAAAAAAAATGTTTTAAGAGTTGTAACCCAAATATAGATAAGTCAAAGTGCTCCAGGCCTCTCTGGGCTGTGGCTGCTTTTCTTGCATGGCTCCTTTGTCCCTGCCTTTTGTAGCTAATCCTCAATAATTCCACTGACTGCTTTTCATACTGCTAACCCTCCAGCTGATCTGCTTTCGCCTATCTGCTGCATCAACAGGTGGTGAGATAAGATTGGGGAAGGGGGGGAAAGGTGGTAGGGGTGGTTAGAAACCCCTCTTAGGGATTTTGGTCTCTGGGAGGGCTGTGGTGTTTCTGTATTACCTTTTCACTGTATACATCTGTAAATATCTGTTATACATTGTAAATATCTGCTTGGATATTGAGCATTGTTGTAAATATAAAGCTTCATTTACCAGCTTCCAGCCATTTTGAGTCCTAGCCTGGCCTATATCAAAGAGTGGAGGTGCAGGTAACTGCCAAACCACTACACCTGGGCATTAAAGTCAGCCTGAGTATATCAAAACAATCCCCAAAAATAAGTCAGTCAACCATTAGTAAGTACTGCTTTGAGGCCATACTCCATCCATGGTTAGTTTTTTTCTGCCTCTTCCCAAACAAAGAGTTTCTTCCTCTACTGCAGGAAGAGTAAAATCATCTGTAGAGTTTCTTCCCTTAAGACATTCCTCATTCTAAGCACTGCCAACTGGATTAAATTTGTCAGACGAAATATCAGAATGCAAAAGAGTCTACAAAGCTTCAACACCAAAATCAAATCTAATATTTAGATCGGGTGGAGAGGGAAAAAAAAATAAAAAGAAAAGAAAAAAAAAAAAGAGATTATGCATAAGGAAAACTCAGAAGAAACCTGGAAGCATCTAAAATGCTATATTAAAACCATTTATCTGAAGCAGAAGATAAGTTGAAGGAGTTTACAAAAGACAGGAGAGCCGACAGTGATGAATGTAGCAATTTGGCAACTGAGAATGTAAGAAAAGCACGAGGAGGAGAAGTTATGGAGGAAGAAAGCTGGGGGGGACTAATAACAGGAGAGACTTTGGAGGGAGGAGTGGAAAATCAGGAATGGCCTTGTATGCATTTGATTGTTTTCCACGGCTGGAAAACAGAAACAAGAAACCTCATCCCTCTTCTGACTTTACTGACCTCAGCAGAGCTAAAACAGCACAAAAGAGGCTGCAAAATATTAAGCTGGAGCCTCTGCACTAAGACCCTCTCAACCTATTGCGCAAATAGCTCATCTCCCTCACGAGATTTTCAGTTGCACTCTCTAAAGGCAGCTGAGATATTTACAGCTTTGATACTGAGGGAGACAACAACCTGGATCATTTAGGGAAAAAAAACCTAAGAGTTTTCTTCCCAGGCCTCCCAGTGTTGGGGTTGTAGATTTCCTCCTCCTGCACTATCCCACTGTGGCAATTAACTTAGGGCGTATGAGACTCTTGTCTTTGTGCCAGACAAATTCTTTTAGTTTTAAGAGACATGGCTGCCATTGCATGATTTACTTGCAGTGGCTCAGGAGATGTGCAAGGATGGATGTTTCTGTGACAACATCTCAACATTTGCTGTGTAGAAGCAGACTGGATCCAGCAACTCACACGTTGTTCCCCCACCGTGCTGTATGTGGTGGTTTGAACTATTTGGAGGATTTGAATGAGAAATCAGACTACAGGCTGAGAAAGGAAAACACTGATGGTGCTACTGCACTCATAGCTTTACTGAAGGAGAAAAAAACCCCCATGTTTAGGAGTTATAACCCAAACATAGATAAGTCAGACTGCTTTGGGCCATGGCAGTTGCTGTTGCATGGCTCTTTTCTCCCTGCTTTACGTAGCTGGATCTGAATAATTTCACTAACTTCTTTCTTGCTGCTAATCCCCCTGGCCCATCTACCTTCACCTATCTGCTGCATAAGACAGATGGTGAGATAAGATTGGGGAAGGGGGAGAGGTGGTAAGGGTGGTTAGAAACCCCTCTTAGGGATTTTGATCTCTGGGAGGGCTGTGGTGTTTCTGTATTACCTTTTCACTGTATATATCTGTAAATATCTGTTATACCTTGTAAATATCTGCTTGTCTATTGTGCAAAGCTGTAAATATAAAGCTTCATTTATTAACTTCCAGCCAACTGAGTTCTAGCCTGGGTTATTTCAAGGGGGGGGGGCAGGGAACTGCCAAACCACCACAGTGTAGTTTCAATTATCTCTTTTATGCTGCAAGGTACCAAGATACCAAAACAATTGCAATTCTAAGAGGGCAAAAAAAAAGGCACATAAAGGAAAGAAAGGATACGGAACAAGACACACAACAGACATTAAAGAATTCCTTTGGTTCCTCAAGGTTCATTATCACTACAGGAAGCATTGCCAAATCAGAAATTAATTGCTTAGCCAGGACAATGACTGTTAGAAGAGATGTTACCATTCATTATCATCTTGACTGGCTAGAGAGTTAAACAACTCTGACATCCCATGAACATTATCTCACAAACTAATTTCAATCCAGCCAAAATCACAGAATCATAGAAGCATAGATTCAGTCAGGGATGGAAGGGTCCACAAGGATCATCCAGTTCCAACCCCCTTGCCATGCCCAGGGACACCAAACTCTACACCAGGCTGCCCACAGCCTCTGCCAGTCTGGCTGCAAACACCTCCAGGGATCTGGCCCCAAACACCTCCCTGGGAAACCCATTCCAGCCTTTCACCACTCTCATGCTCAACAACTTCCTCCTCACATCCAATCTGAATCTCCCCACTCCCAGCTTTGCTCCATTCTCCCTTTCCTGTCACTACCTCATAGCCTAAAAAGTCCCTTCTCAACTTTTTGTAGGCTCCCTTCAGATCCTGGAAGGCCACAACAAGGTCACCTGGGAGCCTCCTCTTCTCCAGCCTGCACAGCCCCAACTCTTTCAGGCTGTGCTCACAGCAGAGCTGCTGCAGCCCTCTGAGCATCCTCGTGGCCTTTCTCTGGACACCTCCAGCATCTCCACATCCCTCTTGTCCCAGGGGCTCCAGAACTGGATGCACTACTCCAGGTGGGCTCTCAGCAGAGCACAGCAGAGGGGGAGAATCACCTCCCTTGACCTATCAGTGGAGACCTGCTGCACAGTCAGCAGTGCTGGGTCCTCCCTGCTGCCGTTTCCACTAAGCAGTGGAGGAATGGGCTGAGAAATAGAGGAATGAAGTCAAGGGGATACTCTACTGGGCAAAAAAGCTCTGTTTATTTGGGTCTTTTCCCATAATCATGCACTTGCAGTTTCACCACCTGGTTGCTGATTGCCACAAGCAACAAATAGCTCAGACAAGTGCATTCCAACCATCAAGCCATCTGCTTAGCTAAGGCCCACGTCAGCAGTAGCCAAGAGGCATTCCTAGCTGCAGTTGGGAAGCAGCACTGTGAGATGAGCAGCTTCAGCCAGCTCCCAGCAGAAGAAGGAAGGTTCATTTGGAAGTGGCACGAATGAGTCTCTCCGTCAAATGTTTCAGAAGGATTTAAGACATAGCAGAGAATTCAATCAGATTCTTACACATAACATGAGCACAATCAGGAGAATTTTAGCCCATCCATCTTCTCACAGCCAAACAGTGCCTGGAGGCATCTCTCTGTTTAAACTGAAGAGAAACATTTTCCTTCTTTTTGCAGCCAGGAAACTATTACAATCACTTGGAATTCCAACACTTTTCCAAAATGCTGGACATTTAGCTCACAAAGAACACAATGTCCACCTGCAGACCAATGCCAAGTGGCTCCCTCAGGGGTCAGTGCTGGCACCAGTGCTGTGCAACATCTTGGTCAGTGCCATGGGCAGAGGAATCAGTGCAGCCTCAGCAAGTGTGCAGCTGGCACCAAGCTGTGTGGCACAGTCACTTGCTAGAGGGCAGGATCCATCCAGAGGGACCTGCACAGGCTGCAGAGCTGTGCCCAGGCCAACCTCAGGGCATTCAACAAGGCCAAGTGTAAGGTCCTGCACCTGGGTCGGTGCAATCCCAAGAACAACTCCAGGCTGGGTGGGGAATGGCTGAGAGCAGCCCCAAGAAAAAGGACCTGGGGGTCTGGGCTGGTGCAAAGCTGAAGATGAGGCTGCAGTGTGAGTGCAGCCCAGACAGCAACTGTGTGCTGGGCTGCAGCAAGAGCAGCTGTGGGCAGCAGGGCAAGGGAGGGGATTGTGCCCCTTGGCTCTGCTCTCCTCACACCCCACCTGCAGCACTGTCTGCAGCTCTGCAGCCCCCAGCACAAGCAGCACATGCAAGTGGTGGAGCCAGTGCAGAGGAGGCCACCAAGATGCAGCTGAGAGGGCTGCAGCAGCTCTGCTGTGAGAACAGGCACAGAGAGTTGGGGCTCTGCAGGCTGGCGAAGAGAAGACTGCCAGGAGACCTTGGAGTGGCCTTGCAGGATCTAAAGGGGTCTCCAGGAAGGCTGAGGAGGGACTATTGACAAGGTCCTGTAATGACAGGAAGAGGAGGAATGGGTTTAAAGTGGCAGAGAGGAGACTGAAAGTGGATTTTAGGAAGAAGTACTTACAAAGAGTGTGGTGAGACACTGGCAGAGGTTGCCCAGGGAGGTTGTGGCTGCTCCCTCCCTGGAGGTGTTGAAGGGCAGGTTGGATGTGGCGTTGAGCGACCTGATCTAGTGGGAGGTGTCCCTGCCCATGGCACAGGGGGGTTGGAACTGGATGAGCTTTGAGACCCCTCCCAACTTAAACCATTCTATGATTCTGTGATTCTATGCTTAGCCCACACTCTGCTTCCTGCAAACAGTGCTAGCTGTGGGAAAACATCTTCCTTCTGGTGCAGCCAAGTTGAGGCTGCACTTTGAATCCTTGCTGAAGCGAAGGCTTGCCACTGTCAGCTTGCAGATGCCAATTAGCACACTTTACCATGACAGCCCCTATGTCTGCTGGGGAAACTAGAGACATTTTTACATCCTCTCCGGGAATCAAACTGTTCTCAAACTATGGGTTCATGTTCCTCTCATGAAAAGGCAGCTCTCCTTCCATACCAGAGATGTTAACAGGATGGCATCACAAGCGGGTGAAAAAAAAGTTTAATGCTTTAGGAGGAACAAAACTTAGGAGCAAATGAAGTCCTTTTTGAGAATGGATACATTAATGAAGAAATCAACATCGTTTGCTGTGGGGGTTTTGTTGGCTATTTTTTAAAGTTCCACAACATCCTTCATGCAAGCTGTTTGTGATTTGCGCTCACCCAGCTATGATTTGCATCCTTAAGAGGAGGAAGGATTGCACCAATCCCTTCCACAGCAGAGGCAATGAGTTACTTTTTCCAATAGGAGCTACTCCTCCAGAGGTGCTGCTAGGAGTGGCCTTAAAGTAGACTGATTGTCACCATTCCATTGAGCAAATTCTTTTCCACCTAATATAAACTTCCAGGTGTAGAATGAAAGGCAAGATCTAACAAAACACAGGACATGGGGGTGCTGGTGGAGGAGAAGCTGAAGATGAGGCAGCAGTGTGCACTTGCAGGGCAGAAAGGCAAGCAGAGGCTGGGCTGCAGCAGGAGCAGTGTGGGCAGCAGGGCCAGGGAGGTGATTCTGCCCCTCTGCTGTGCTCTGCTGAGAGCCCACCTGGAGTAGTGCATCCAGTGCTGGAGCCCCTGGGACAAGAGGGATGTGGAGATGCTGGAGGTGTGCAGAGAAGGGCCACGAGGATGCTCAGAGGGCTGCAGCAGCTCTTCTATGAGCACAGCCTGAAAGAGTTGGGGCTGTGCAGGCTGGAGAAGAGGAGGCTCCCAGGGGACCTTCTGGTGGCCTTCCAGGATCTGAAGTGAGCTACAAAAAAGCTGGGGAGGGACTTTTTAGGCTATGAGGGAGTGACAGGACTAGGGGGAATGGAACAAAGCTGGAGGTGGGGAGATTGGATGTGAGGAGGAAGTTCCTGAGCATGAGAGTGGTGAGAGGCTGGAATGGGTTGCCCCTGCAGGGAGGTGTTTGGGGCCAGATCCCTGGAGGTGTTTTTGGCCAGGCTGGCAGAGGCTGTGGGCAGCCTGCTCTAGGGTAGGGTGTCCCTGGGCATGGCAGGGGGGTTGGAACTGGCTGATCCTTGTGGTCCCTTCCAACCCTGACTCATTCTATGATTCTATGATCTCCACAGCAAAGGTACAGCATGGGCTGGATGGGATAAGGGGGATGTTAGGAGAAAGTTCTTCACAGTGAGGGTGGTGAGACACTGGCACAGGTTGCCCAGGGAGGTTGTGGCTGCTCCCTCCCTGGAGGTGTTCAAGGCCAGGCTGGATGAGGTCTTGAGCAACTTGATCTAGTGGGAAGTGTCCCTGCCTCTGGCACAGGGGGGTTGGAACTGGCTGAGCTTTGAGGTCTCTTCCAACCTAAACCATTCTGTGATTCTATGAAACAAAGTAGAAATTTCTCTCTAGAATTTTCTCCAAATGTTTGCCAAAATATTGTGACTTGGGGTCTCTCCAGAAGGCAATGGCTCATCTGCTTGCTTTGATGTCAGCACCTCCACCAGGTGCAGATCTGCTCAGCTGCAGGAATTCAGGGCCTCAGCTCACAGGAACTCGAGTGATGTGCTTTCCTCGAAGTAGCTGAAAAATGCATTCTGACAGCTTGGGCATAGACAGAATAGGAAAGATGAGGGTGCGAAGAAGTTTCCACCTAATCAGCCTGCATGCTGACTTTTCCACAGTGTCTCCTGTGAACACATCATCATTCAGTGAAACGGATGCCTAACATCCAGTGAAACAGAGAGAAACACCTCGAGAACATCACAGGCAGTTAAAACTATCAGCTATTGTTAAGCATCCATCAAATCCTGTGCTATATTCCTACACAGGATATATTGTTTTGATTTGAGCAGCTTGAATTCCATTTCATCACTCAGCCTGAGGCCAGGAGAGTACAGGAGTGACCTGTCCATTATGTGTCCTAAAGTGATTATAACAGCCCTTCCCAATTTTGGAGGCAGTTTTATTTAGTGGCATCCATCACAGCCGTGCATCACTTCGCAGCACAGCAGTCAACACAGGCAGGATGACCAAACTATCAGACTCCAAAGGCCAGTGGTAAGTTCTGCCCTGCAGCAGTGATTAGCACCAGGAAAGGTCAAGGTTTAAAATGAGGTTTTGCTGTCTCACTTCATATGAGCAATTTTGAACTAATAGCTGTCCAATCTCTTATTAGTGCCGAGCAGTAGCTCATCCTTATGAAAGCCCTGCAAGGCACACCTGACAATGACTTCATTTTTTTACTACAAATACCTTCTAGCATTCAACCTTGAGCTGGCACAGGAATATTATTTACATTCCCTTTAGAAAGCAGACAGACACTGCATTTTGATCAGCCTCACGTTCTGTGTTTCTAGGATAGACCATTTGCGCTCAGCCAAGTGGTTGAATAGCTGTGAGGCTCTTGTTACTAAATGCAAAGTGATCTAGACAAATGTTACTGTTCTAATCATTTGTACTTCTCAAAGGTGCCAGCCATGCAGCTGCAGATGAGTTTCAAGGCACAGGTAAAAAGACTCTTTTCATGCTTCTCAATTTGTACATTTCAAACTTCCTTCCAGTTAATGAACAAGATGCTCCACTTACTGCCAGCGTTCTCAGAAGATGACATTTGCAATTCACTGCATTCTCCAAGCTGGTGACACATGGGCTTGATGGGTGGAGCACCAGATGGATACAGAACTGGCTTGATGGCTGCACCCAAAGAGTGGCTGTCAATGGCTCCATGTCCAGTTGGAGGCAGTGACAAATGGAGTCCCTCAGGGATCAGTCCTGGGACCAGCCTTCTTCAACATCTCTGTGGGTGCCATGGGCAGAGGCATTGAGTGCAGCCTCAGCAAGTTTGCTGAGCACCCCAAGCTGTGTGGTGCAGCAGCCAGGCTGGAGGGCAGGGATGGCATCCAGAGGGACCTGCACAGGCTGCAGAGGTGGGCACAAGGCAACCTCAGGAGGTTCAACAAGGCCAAGGGCAAGGTCCTGCAGCTGGGTTGAGGCAATGCCAAGCACCAATCCAGACTGGGCAGTGATTGTCTGGAGAGCAGCCCTGACGAGAGGGACTTGGAGGTGCTGGTGGAGGAGAAGCTGAAGATGAGGCAGCAGTGTGCACTTGCAGCTCAGAAAGGCAAGCAGAGGCTGGGCTGCAGCAGGAGCAGTGTGGGCAGCAGGGTCAGGGAGGTGATTCTGCCCCTCTGCTGTGCTCTGCTGAGACCCCACCTGGAGTACTGCATCCATGTGAGGAGGAAGTTCTTCACCATGAGAGTGGTGAGGCCACAGAACGAGTTCCCAAGGGGGTGGTTGGGGCCACTTCCCTGGAGGTGTTTAAGGCCAGGCTGGATGAGGCTGTGGGCAGCCTGCTCTAGGGTAGGGTGTCCCTGGGCATGGCAGGGGGATTGGAACTAGATGATGCTTGTGGTCCCTTCCAACCCTGACTGATTCTATGATTCTAAATCAATATGTCAAGATGGCCTTACAGCCTTTTGCAGAGAAGTTTCCAACACGACTGGCAGGAATATCTTTCCACCCTAAATAACCACAGCTGCTTGCAACAGTCAATGCAATTCTGACTTCTTCCACATAGGTATGAGTTTCATGCACCAGCTCCCCATTATCCTCTTTCACTTTATGCCAAGAACATCTGCACCTCCATGTCACCTGACAGTGCAGTCCTCATCATTATCTTGTCTCCATCAATTTTTTTTTTCTTCCTTAGGCTTTTCAAATATTATTCTCCCTCTCAGAAATTATTACACCCATAAAGATGGCATTCACTTGATGATCCCAAAGGTATTTTCCAAACCGGTGTAATTGGTTAAGCCACCTGGAGCCTTCTGACTCTTCCCAGGGGGTGGTCTGACCTTTCCCCAGGTGTCATGGTTAACCCACTCCCACTTCCTGCCAAGGACTGCTCTAAAGGGGGCAACATCTTGTCCTGCCTGCCTGGCCAACTCCTCGTTGTTCTGCTGCCAGACCACCACCTGCTCTCCAGCCAACACATGGGGATAGCAACCATTTTCTTTTGGAACTTTAACTACCTGCATCTCAGCATCAAAGCCTGCATCCTGTTTCACTCTACATCAAATCATCCATCCCAGCATTTGGACTCAAAACTCCATTTCCAGGGGTTCTATTTCTATTTTATGGTTTTTGCTCCCTTTCTTTCCCCTTTTCTCCAGCCTCTGTAATTTCCCACATCTCCCCATACCCTGCATTCTGCTTCCCCTTTCCTCCCACCTTCTGTAAAAAAAAAAAAAACCTTTACCTCCTATTTATTTTTAAAGTTTTATTTCTTTTTACTTCCAAATCATATCGAGTAGTTATTGGGCTTCTGAGCTCAAGGGGGGCTGGCCTAAACCCAATACACCTGCTTAATTCTGTGATTCATTAAATACAGTGAGTCAAGGCTAATATCAAGGACAAGGAAGGCAAAGAGGTCGAGATTTTCTCCTTTCCATTCAAGAAAGCAGAATGGAGTTATTTTTATTGCAATCCTGGAATGGGGAAGAGATCAGCCTGAAGTTTAAATTTCTCTGAATCTCCAAGGCACTGCTTTTATCTTCAATATTTTAAATTTCTTCAATGAACCAAAGTTTATCTGCTCCCTCCAACGCTAAACAAGTGCCTGGCGTAACACCCGCTCAATGCATTCAAATACCCAGCGAGCTAATTCCTACCTCCCCCCTTTGCCATTTGCATTTAAATCGTCCAGTGTGTCACTGGGGAGAAAGTTAGGTTTAAAAGGATGTAGCCTCTATTAGCTATACTTTCGCGAACAGAAAATGAGTAACTACTAAAATAATGACACAAACATTATTTGTGTCGAGAGAGAAGCCAAGAGCCCACGAACAACAAAGGCCAAAGCTGAACTAACACAGCAAAGTTCCTTGGCTCTCTAGGAGCTACTCAATATTATCTGCAGCTTTGGGGTGATGTTATTCCTCTCTAAGTCCAATGGCTGCATTAAACTGGTAACACCTATCTATATATCTTAGGGAAAAGTAATAAACTCTGCTCTGAAACACTATTTCCGTCGTGTCTTGGAG
>VWZI01010045.1:4298-15990 GCA_013396835.1 Psilopogon haemacephalus
ACACTGGAAGTTGATAAATGAAGCTTTATATTGACAGCAATGCACAATATCCAAGCAGATATTGACAAGGTATAACAGAGATTTACAGATATAGACAGTGAAAAGGTAATACAGAAACTCCACAGCCCTCCCAGAGAGCCAAATCCCTAAGAGGGGTAACCAACCACCCCCTACCACCTTTCCCCCCTTCCCCAATCTTATCTCACCACCTGTTGATGCAGCAGATAGGCAGAGGTAGATCAGCCAGGGGGGGTTAGCAGTAGGAAAGAAGTTAGTGGAATTATTGAGAATTAGCTCCAAAAGGCAAAGCCAAAGGAGCCATGCAAGAAGTAGGCACAGCCCAGAGAGACCTGGAGCTTTCTCTTATCTGTATTTGGGTTACAACTCTTAAAAGAATTATTTTTTTTTCCTCTCAGTAGAGCTCTGAGGGAGGTAGCATCATCTGTTTGCCTGTCTCAGCCTATAGTCCAATTCCTAATCCAAATCCTCCAGTTAGTTCAGCCCAGCACATGGGGGCCTGGCAGTGCTGGGCTAACAGCTGCAGTGAATCTGGAAGATGATTTCCAGCTCAAGTGCTTCTGTGCCTCCTCAAAAAGCAATGAGCAGCTCAGGTGCTGGGAGCTGAGTCCTACCTGTGCTGTGCACAGCTCAGCTCCCCCTTGGGCTGCTGCACCTACACCCAGCAGGGCACTGAGCTCTGCAGAAACAAGCTGGGGAATCAGAATCCCAGGATGGATGTGGCTGGCAGAGCTCTCCAGGCTCACCCAGCCCTGCCCTGCCCCAGCACTGCAGGCTCAGCACCAACCCATGGTCCTGAGCACAGCTCCACAGCTGCTGCAACACCCCCAGGGATGTGCCTGCAGCACTGCCCTGGGCAGCCTCTGCCAGTGGCTGAGAACCCTTCCAGGGCAGGAAGATTTCCTGAGCTGCAGCCTGAGC
Source organism: Psilopogon haemacephalus (assembly GCA_013396835.1). Lineage (NCBI taxonomy): Eukaryota > Metazoa > Chordata > Aves > Piciformes > Megalaimidae > Psilopogon > Psilopogon haemacephalus. The sequence continues at coordinate 5,238 of VWZI01010045.1, forward strand.
CTCCCCTGGGGCAGCCTGGAACCATTTCCCCTGCTCCTGTCCCTTGCCCCCAGCAGCAGAGGCTGCTCCCTCCTCACCCCAACCTCCCTGTGGGGAGCTGCAGAGAGCAATGAGCTCTGCCCTCAGCCTCCTCTGCTCCCCCTGCACACCCTCAGCTCCTCCCCACCCCCAGCTGCTCCAGGCCCTTCCCCAGCCTTGCTGCCCTGCTCTGGGCAAGCTGCAGCCCCTCAGTGTCCTTGCTGCAGTGAGGGGCCCAGAGCTGAGCACAGCACTCAAGGTGTGGGCTCTGCAGTGCTGAGCACAGGAGCTGATCCCCTCCTGTCCCTGCTGCCCACCCTGCCAGGATGCCCTTGGCCTGCTTGCACACCTGGGCACTGCTGCCTCATGCTCAGTCACTGCCAACCAACACCCCCAGGGCCCTCTCCAGGCTGCAGCTTTCCAGCCACACATGCCCAGGGCTGCAGCTCCCCATGGGGCTGTGACCCAGGGGCAGGAGCTGCAATTGGCCTTGCTGAAGTTCACCCAAGGAGCCTTGGCCCCTGGCTCTCAGCTGCCCAGGTCCCACTGCAGAGCCTCCCTGCCCTCAGCACATGGACACAGCTTGGTGGCACCTGCAGAGTCCCCGAGGGTGCCTCAGTGCCCTCACCCAGATCACTGATGAGGGCATTAGAGGGGACAGGTCCTGGTGCTCAGCCCTGGGGACCACCACTGGTGCCTGAGCTTTGCTGCTCTGCCTGCATGCAGGTGCCCTGGAGAAGCAACTGGAGAAGAAGGCTGGCAGGACCTATGGCCCTGCAGGCACCAAGCAGCTGCTCTACTTCCTCGATGACCTCAACATGCCTCAGGTGGATGCTTATGGCACAGTGCAGCCACACACCCTGCTCAGGCAGCACCTGGACTATGGCCACTGGTAGGAGGCTGCTGGGATGGGACATGCAGGGCCTGGGGGTGCAGAGCTGGGCACAGGCTGCAGATGAAGTGCCCACCCTGGAGCCTTCTGCTCTGCCCATGCTGGAGACACAGGCACACAGAATGGGCTGGGCTGGTTGGGACCTTTAAAGGTGATCTGCAGCCAGCAGGGCCAGCCCCAGGCAGGGCAGGCTGCTCCCAGCCCCACACAACCTGCCCTGCAGTGCTGCCAGCCATGGGGCAGCTCCCAGCTCTCTGCCCAGCCTGCCACAGGCTCTGCCCAGCCTCAGGGCCAAACATTTCTCCCTCCTCCCCACTCTCCATCTCCCTCTCTCACTCCAAACCCTCCCCCCTTGTCCTGTCCCCACAGGCCCTGCTCAAAGCTCTGTCCCCAGCTCTCTGCTCAGCCCTTGCAGCACTGCAAGGCCTCCAGAAGGGCTCCCTGCACCTTCTCTCCTGCAGGCTGCCCAAGCCCAACTGTGCCAGCCTGGGCTCCCAGCACAGCCCTGCCAGCCCTGCCAGCCACTCAGCAATCTCCAGTCCAGCAAACTGTGGTGTCAAGAGCCACAGAGCAGAGACAGCTGTGCCCTGGGGCCAGGCTGGCAGAGTTGGGGCTGTGCAGGCTGCAGGAGAGAAGGCTGCAGGGAGAGCTGAGAGCAGCCTGGCAGTGCCTGAAGGGGCTGCAGGAGAGCTGGGGAGGGACTTTGGGCAAGGGCTGGGAGTGGCAGGAGGAGGGAGAATGGCTTGGAGCTGGGAGAGGGGAGAGGGAGAGTGGAGATGAGGAAGAGATTGTGGAGAGTGAGGCTGGGGAGAGACTGGCACAGGCTGCCCAGGGAGGTTGTGATCCTAGATCCCATTCTGTGCTTCTGTGCTCCACAACCTTTCTGGAGGTGTTCAGGGCCAGTTTGGATGAGTCCCTGATCAGCCTGTGCTGGTGGGAGGTGTCCCTGGGCATGGCAGGAGGTTGGCACTGAAGGTCCCTTCCAGCCCAGCCCATTCTGTGGTCGCCAGCCCAGGGGCAGGTCTGGGGCTGAAGCTGGTTCCTGGCTGTCTGCTCACCCTGCTGCTGCTCCTTTGTTTCTCCCCAAGGTACGACAGGACCAAGCTGTCCTTGAAGGAGGTGACAAATGTGCAGTATGTGGCCTGCATGAACCCAACTGCAGGGAGCTTCACCATCAACCCTCGGCTGCAGGTACTGCGCTGCGCCACGGCCCTGGGCACCTGCTGGGGCATTGCTTAGGCAGAGGCAGGAGCAGCACCACAGGGACATCCTCTCAGCAGGTCTGCAGATGACACCAAGCTGTGTGCTGTGGATGACACACAGGAGAGAAGGATCCATCCAGAGGGACCTGCCCAGGCTGCAGAGCTGTGCCCAAGCCAACCTCAGCAAGCTCAGCAAGGCCAAGGGCAAGGTCCTGCAGCTGGGGCAGGGCAATGCCAAGCACAAAGCCAGGCTGGGGGAGGAGTGGCTGAGAGCAGCCCTGAGCAGAAGGCCTTGGGGGTGTCAGTTGGTGGCCAAGTGCCCAGGAGGCAGCAGTGGTGGCTGCAGCCCAGAGGCAGCTGTGTGCTGGCTGCAGGCAGAGCAGGGAGAGCAGCAGCACAGGGAGGGGATCCTGCCCCTCTGCTCTGCTCTGCTCACACCTCCCCTGCAGCACTGCACACAGCTCTGGCAGCACCTGGAGCTGCTGCAGAGGGGCCAGAGGAGGCCACAGCATCCCAGAGCATCCCAGGGTGGGTAGGACCTCAGGGATCATCTGCCTGGCTGCATGAGGGCCTGGAGCACAGGAGCTGAGGGTGTGCAGGGGGAGCAGAGGAGGCTGAGGGCAGAGCTCATTGCTCTCTGCAGCTCCCCACAGGGAGGTTGGGGTGAGGAGGGAGCAGCCTCTGCTCCTTGGGGGCAAGGGACAGGAGCAGGGGAAATGGTTCCAGGCTGCCCCAGGGGAGGCTCAGGCTGCAGCTCAGGAAATCTTCCTGCCCTGGAAGGGTTCTCAGCCACTGGCAGAGGCTGCCCAGGGCAGTGCTGCAGGCACATCCCTGGGGGTGTTGCAGCAGCTGTGGAGCTGTGCTCAGGACCATGGGTTGGTGCTGAGCCTGCAGTGCTGGGGCAGGGCAGGGCTGGGTGAGCCTGGAGGGCTCTGCCAGCCACATCCATTCTGTGGTGCTGTGCCCAGTCCCCAGGAGCATCTCTGGCTGTTGCCATCCCTCTGATTGTTCTTCTCTCCTCCTCAGCGTCACTTCTGCACCTTTGCAGTCTCCATGCCCGGGCAGGATGCCCTGTGCAGGATCTACAGCACCATCCTCACCCAGCACCTCTCCAGTGGGCCCTTCCCAGAGCCTGTCCAGAAGTCAGCTCAGCAGCTGCTTGCCCTGGCCCTGGCCCTGCACCAGAAGGTAGCTGCCACTTTCCTGCCCACGGCCATCAAGTTCCATTATGTCTTCAACCTCAGAGACCTCTCCAACATCTTCCAGGTAAGGCAGTCCTGGGGCACTTGTCCCAGAGCCACAAGAGCCTGGAGACCTCTGGGGCCTCTGCTTCAGCCAGCCTTGGAGAGCAACACAACCTCCCAGGCAACAATGCACAGGATGTGTCTCTGAGCCCAGGGGGTCCTTGGGCTGTTCTCTTATCCCTGGTTGGTTCTGGATGGATTCCAGGAGCAGCACTCAGGATTTTGAGGAACATTAGAATCACAGAATTGGTTGGGTTGGAAAAGGCCTCTGAGATCACCCAGTCCAAGCAGCAACCCAGCACCAGCATGGCCACCACCTCCCTGGGCAGCCTCTGCCAGTCCCTCACCACTCTTGCACCAAAGTAATTTTTCCTCCTCTCCAACCTAACCCTCCCCTGGCACAATTCCAGGCCAGTTCCTCCTCTCCTCCTCTCACCTGAGCCTAGGGAGCAGAGCCCAAACCCCAGCTGGCTGCAGCCTCCTCTCAGGGAGCTGCAGAGAGCAATGAGCTCTGCCCTCAGCCTCCTCTGCTGCAGGCTGCACCCCCCCAGCTCCCTCAGCTGCTCCTCCCCAGCCCTGCTCTCCAGACCCTTCCCCACCTTTGCTGCCCTTCTAGTCAGAAGCTGATTTATGTTTCCTCCTCCGGTGTCAGTGGGGCAGGATGTGTGGTTCTAGGAGGAGATGCATGTTTTGGAGGGCTTTAAATATCCTCTGTGTCTAGCCAGGACTAGCTGAAGGATGCTTTGGGCTCCTTCAGCACTGGAGTGACTGCTGGTGAATGTGATGGAGCTGAGCTTGCTTTTGGGAGCTCCAGTTCCACATGTGGCAAGGTTGCTCCATGGCACTGCTCCACCCCACAGGGGAATTGTTTTCCTGCTCTGAAGAGGGTCGTGGATGCTTAGTGGGCAACTGGGCCTGAAGACAGGAGAGCAGGAACTGGTTCAGCTGCTCTGGCTAAGCCAGGACAGTTGGTGGCTATAGTGGCACATCCTACACAGCTTCACAGCCTGCACTGGCTTGGAAGGGACCCTCCAAGGGCATCTTGGCCAAGCCCTTGCAGGGACAAAAATGTCAGACTTTGTGCTTCTGTGGGAGGGGAGAGAGAGGCTGCAGCAAGGGAGGAGTCAGCACAGCTCAGCCCTTGGGGCACCAAGGGCCAGGGCCAGGCAGCTGGGCAGGGAGTGCTGGCACAGGCAGCAGAGCACCAGGGCTGGCAAGGAGCTGAGGCCTGGGGGGCACCAGGGGAGGAATCTGCAGAGCTTCACAGAATGCCCTGGGCTGGAAGGGACCCTGCAAGGGCAGCTTGGGCAAGCCCCTGCAGGCAGCAGGGACAGCTGCAGCCAGAGCAGGCTGCAGAGGGACACAGCAAGGCTGAGCCTGAATGGCTGCAGGGATGGGGCCTCAAGCACCTCCCTGGGCAACCTGTGCCGCTCTCTGCCCACCCTCACTCTGCAGAGCTTCCTCCTGCTGCCCAACCTAACTCTGCCCTGCTCCACTTCCCAACCATTGCCTCTGCTCCTATCTAAGCAGTCCCTCCCCAGCCTGCCTGCAGCTTCCCTGCAGATCTTGAACTGCAGCTCTGAGGTCTCTCTGGAGCCTTCTCTTCTCCAGGCTGAGCAGCCCCAACTCTGCCAGCCTGTCCTGGCACAGGAGCTGCTCCAGCCCTCTGAGCATCTTTGTGACCTCCTCTGGAGCTTCTCCATCAGGCCCAGGTCCTGCTTGTGTTGTGTGCTCCAGAGCTGGGCAGAGCAGTGCAGGTGAGGTGTCAGCAGAGCAGAGCAGAGCTGCTCTCCATGTGTGCCTGAAGGATGTTGCTGGTAAAGAGATCTGAGCGTCCACAGCAGATGCAGCTCTGCACCACGGTCAGGCTGCTTTGCCCCAACAGGGGAGAGGTTTTTGTCCTCCTTCTGTCCCTGGGAATCCCTTGCTCCCAGGCAGGAGCTGCTACTGCTCAGAGAGCCTTGTGGAGGCTCAAGATGGTTCAGCAGCTCTGAGGATGTTCTGAGCAGGCAGCTGGAGAGGGTTGAAGCACCACAAGCTGCTCTAACTCCCTCTGTGTGGCATTACTGACAGCTGGGGTAGAAAGCAGGGCCTGAAAGTTCAGTGCTTTGCTCCCTCAAACAAGGGCTGAGACCCCCATAGGCAGGCAGAAACCCAAGAGCAGGACCTGGGCAGAGTCCATAGCTCCACTGTGGCCTGGAGGACTCAGCCCTGGCACTTGTGCCCAGCCTTTGAGGGTGCATGTGGGGCACCCTCAGTCCTGCCTGCTGCTGAGCCTCTGCTCTCAGGGGCATCTCACCTGGGCAGCTTTCAGCCTGCCTGCAGCACACCTGCAGGCTGCAGAGGTGCTGGGATCTTAGAGATGGTCCTGCCCCATGGAGATGTGGCACCTCCTGTGGCTTTTCCTTTCTCACTGGGTGCAGCCATTAGGGTGGGGGTGGGGAGGTTAGGGGGGGCTCTGGCTCCTCTGCCTCCTTGTCAATAGATTCAGAGGATGGTACCAGTGAGGGGCTGCAGGAGAGCTGGGGAGGGACTTTGGGCAAGGGCTGGGAGTGGCAGGAGGAGGGAGAATGGCTTGGAGCTGGGAGAGGGGAGAGGGAGAGTGGAGATGAGGAAGAGATTGTGGAGAGTGAGGCTGGGGAGAGACTGGCACAGGCTGCCCAGGGAGGCTGTGGAGCACAGAGTCACTCTGTGGAGCATCAAAGATCCCATTCTGTGCTTCTGTGCTCCACAACCTCCCTGGAAGTGTTCCGGACCAGGCTGGATGAGGCCTTGAGCAGCCTGTGCTGGTGGGAGGTGTCCCTGCCCCTGGCAGGAGGTTGGCACTGGGTGACCTTGAAGGTCACTCCCAGCCCAGGCCATCCTGTGGCTCTGTGGCTTCTCCCTCCCTGGATGTGTTCAAGGCCAGGCTGGATGAGGTCTTGAGTGACCTGATCTAGTGGGAGGTGTCCCTGCCTGTGGCACAGGGGGGTTGGAGCTGGGTGAGCTTTAAGGTCTCTTCCAACCTAAACCATTCTATGATTCTGTGCAGAGCTGCAGGAGTTGCAGCCTTGGCTCTTCCTGCTGTCATTGCTGCAGTGTCCAGGTCACCCTTTGGTCCTGCAGGATCCTTTGGGCTCCTCAGCAGCTCTGACCTGTTGCTCTCTCTCTCTGCAGCAGGTCCTGCCTGTGGTCCAAGTCCAGCAGTGCTGTGCCTTGGCAGCAGCCATGCCCTGGGCACTGCTGGGCTCTGGAGGTTGTTCTGCTGGGGGCAGTTCAGCCCTGGGGGGGCAGAGAGGTCTCTGCAGTGAGGCCTCTGCCTTCTGCTCGTCCAAAGTCTCTTCCCTGCTGGCTTGAGCCCAGAGAAGGCTCAGCTGCTGGAAGGGTTGCCATGGGACTCTGCTCTAAGTGCTACCTGTCAGCTCTCTAAGGCAATAATCACAGGCTCAGCAGCCTTGGCTTGGCCTTCTGATTGCCTTCCCTGTCAAGATCTCCCAGCAGCTTGTCACAGTAAGGGCCCTGGCAGCTGAGGAGGAGCAGCCTGCAGCTGCCCTGACACTGAGCTGAGGCTCTGCTCTGCCAGGCTGCAGAGGAGCTTTGCCTCCACACCTGCCCAGCAGACTGAGCCTGGCTGAGACCTTCCAGATCCTCCAGCCCAGCTCTGCACCAGCACTGCCAGGACCACTGCTGAGCCATAGCCCTCAGCACCACATCTGTACAGCTCTGAAAGCCTCCCAGGGATGGGGACTGCAGCACTGCCCTGGGCAACCCTTCTGGGGAAGAAATTGTTCCTCGTGGCCAACCTGAACCTCTCCTGGTGGAACATGAGGCCATTTCCTCTTCTTCTGTCACTGTCCAGGCAGTGCTACAGGCTGGGGACAGAGTGGCTGAGAGCAGGCAGGCAGAGAGGGACCTGGGGGTGCTGGGAGATAGGAGCTGAGCAGGAGGCAGCAGTGTGCCCAGGTGGGCAGCAGAGCCAATGGCATCCTGGGCTGGAGCAGGAGCAGTGTGGGCAGCAGGAGCAGGGAGGTTCTTGTGCCCCTGTGCTCAGCACTGCTCAGCACACAACTTGAGTGCTGTGTCCAGCTCTGGGCCCCTCCATTGCAGAGAGATGTTGAGGTGCTGGAAGGTGCTGAGAGAAGGGCAGCAAGGCTGGGGAGGGGCCTGGAGCACTGCCCCAAGAAGAGAGGCTGAGGGAGCTGGGGGTGTGCAGCCTGCAGAAGAGGAGGCTGAGGGCAGAGCTCATTGCTCTCTGCAGCTGTTTGTAGCTCCCTGCAGGGAGGCTGGGCTGAAGGGGGGCTTAGGCTCTTTTCCCAGGTAACAAGAAATAGGTCAAGAGGAAATGGCCTCAAGTTCACAAGATCCCAGACTCCCAGGGTGTCAGGGGCTGGAAGGGACCCAAAGAGCTCATCCAGCCCAACCCCTGCCAGAGCAGGAGCATCCAAGGTAGCTCAGGGCACACAGCAACACATCCAGACAGGCCTGGGAAATTGCACCAGGGGAGGTGGACACGAGGAAGAACTTTTGTCAAGTCCTGGGAGATGCTGCCCAGAGCAGTGCTCAGTTCCCATCCACCCCTGGAGGGATTTGGAAGCTGTGGGGTGTGGTGCTGAGGGATGTGGTCTAGTGATGACCTGACAGTGAAAGGTGAGTGAAGGTGGGATCTGGTCTAAAAGGTCTCTTTCAAAGGGAAGGATTCCAGGATTGCCTCTCCCCTCCTTACTGAGGATGGCTGAGGAGGGGACTGCCTGTGCAGGACAGAGCCCAGGTGAAGGGAGGTTGTGGCCAGCTGGGCTTGGGCTCTGCTGCCAGGCAGCCAGGGCCAGAAGGAGGGGACAGAGGCTGAAGCTGTGGCAGGGCAGGCTCAGGCTGGATGTGAGGAGGAAGTTGTGCACAGAGAGAGATTGGGATTGGGATGGGCTGCAGGGGAGGTGGTGGAGTCCCCATCCCTGGAGGTGTTCAGAGGAGGCTGCATGAGGCACTTGGTGCCATGGGCTAGGGCTGGGGGGTAGGTTGGGCTGGATGAGCTTGGAGCTCTCTTCCAATGTGGTTGATTCTGTTCTGTTCTGTTGTTCCCTGGGAGCAGAGCCCAAGCTCCAGCTGGCTGCAGCCTCCTCTCAGGGAGCTTTAGGGGCACTGAGTTCTGCCCTCAGCCTCCTCTGCCCCTCCTCACAAGACTTTTGCTCTGGAGCCTCCACCTCAAGATGGTTTTAGAGTCTCTGTATTCTCCACAGGGCCTCCTGTTCTCTACCCCTGAATGCCTGCAGCAGCCTCAGGACCTGGTGAAGCTCTACCTGCATGAGTCCAGCAGGGTGTACAGGGACAGGATGGTTGAAGAGAAGGATTATGAAACCTTTGACAAACTCCAGCAGCAGCTGGTGAGGAGGTTCTATGAGGTGAGTGTGGAGGTCCAGAGCTCTGGACACAACATCCATGCTCACAGGAAAGAAGTTCCTTGGAGAAGCAGAGTGACCCCCAGGTCTGCCCCCTCAATGTCCTTGATGGGGCAAAAGCTCTGTCAGCTGTGTCCTGGGGGGCAGAAGTTGTGATATGGTCACTGCTGCCCTCAGTGAGGGCACTGGGCAGGGGCACAGAGAGCAGACAGCAGCTCCCCTCCAGCTCCTGCTGCCCATGGAGCAGCCTGGGGCTGTGCCTGCATGAGTGGGTAAGGAGCAACAGGGCAGAGCAACCTCAGCAGGGAGGCTTCTTCCTTTCCTCCTCTTCCCCTCTTGCCTTCTTCTCTCTATTCCTTTGTGAGCAGAAAAATACATCTGCTGGAACTGGGAAAGATGTCATGGAGCTGGGATCCCAGACTGGCCTGGGTGGGAAGGGACCTGCAGAGCTCCTCCAGTGGCACCCTGCAGCCAGCAGGGCCAGCCCCAGGCAGGGCAGGCTGCTCCCAGCCCCACACAACCTGCCCTGCAGTGCTGCCAGCCATGGGGCAGCTCCCAGCTCTCTGCCCAGCCTGCCACAGGCTCTGCCCAGCCTCAGGGCCAAACATTTCTCCCTCCTCTCCACTCTCCATCTCCCTCTCTCACTCCAAACCCTCCCCCCTTGTCCTGTCCCCACAGGCCCTGCTCAAAGCTCTGTCCCCAGCTCTCTGCTCAGCCCTTGCAGCACTGCAAGGCCTCCAGAAGGGCTCCCTGCACCTTCTCTCCTGCAGGCTGCCCAAGCCCAACTGTGCCAGCCTGGGCTCCCAGCACAGCCCTGCCAGCCCTGCCAGCACTGCTGTGGCCTCCTCTGGCCCTGCTGCAGCAGCTCCCTGTCTGTGCTGTGCTCAGGGCTCCAGAGCTGCCCCAGCACTGCAGGGAGGTCTCAGCAGGCACAGCAGAGGGGCACAATCCCCTCCCTGCCCCTGCTGCCCACACTGCTGGGCACTGCCCAGCACAGGCTGGCAGTGCTCAGTGCCAGCTCTTCTCCAGCTCTGAACCCCAGCACCCCCAGGTCCCCTCCCCACAGGGCTGCTCTCCAGCCTGCAGGGGTACCTGCAGGTGTTGCCCTGCCCCAGGTGCAGGACTTTGCACTTGGCCTCTTTGAGCCTCCTGAGGGTCACTCAGTGCCACCTGCCCAGGTCCCTCTGGCATGCCAGCTGCACCCCCCAGCCTGGGCTTCTTTGCAGACCTCCTGCTCCACTCCCTAGCCAGGTTGGTTCTTTTTCCTTTTCAGGACATGGAGGACACTTTGGAGCAGAGCAAGAAGCTGAACATTTATTGCCACTTTGCCAAGGGTGTGGGGGAGCACAGCTACAGGGCAGTGCCAGCCTGGCAGGACCTGAGCCAGATCCTCGTGGAAGCCTTGGAGAGCTACAATGAAGTCAATGCTGCCATGAACCTGGTGCTGTTTGAGGATGCCATGTGCCATGTGTAAGGACCCTCTGGCTCCAGGGGCTCAGCACAGCTCCTGGGGGGCTCCCCCAGGGACACAGAGATCCACAACCCAGCTGGAGCTGTGCCCCTGTGGCACAGACTCTGCTCTGCTACCCCAGCTGGTGCTGGCAGGGTGCAGCGGGAGCTTGAGGGTGCCCAGGGCTGCCCTGCTCCAGCCTAAACCTGCCCTGCTGCACCTAAACCTGCCCTGCTCCAGCCTGAACCTGCCCTGCTCCAGCCTAAACCTGCACTGTTGTAGTCTAAACCTGCTCTGATGCAGCCTAAACCTGCACTGCTGCAGCCTGCACCTGCCCTGCTGCACCTAAACCTGCACTGTTGTAGTCTAAACCTGCTCTGCTGCAGCCTAAACCTGCCCTGCTGCAGCCTAAACCTGCCCTGCTGCACCTAAACCTGCCCTGTTCCAATCTCAACCCTGCCTGTTCCAGTTCCCAACGTCTCCCTAGAGGTGTTGAGGAGCAGGCTGGATGAGGCCTTGAGCTACCTGCTCTAGTGGGAGGTGTCCCTGCCTGTGGCACAGGGGGTTGGGGCTGG
>VWZI01010051.1:0-47754 GCA_013396835.1 Psilopogon haemacephalus
GACAGCAACTGTGTGCTGGGCTGCATTAAGAGAAGTGTGGCCATCGGGGCAAGTTAGGTGATTCTCCCCATTTGCTCTTGTCAAACCCCACCTTGAGTACTGTGTGCAGTTCTGGAGCCCCCAGCACAGGAAGGACATGGAACTGCTGGAGAGAGTCCAGAGGAGGGCCACAAAGATGATCAGAGGGCTGGAGCACCTCTGCTATGAGGACAGGCTGAGAGAATTGGGGCTTTTCAGCCTGGAGAAGAGAAGGCTTTGAGGAGACCTTATAGTAGCCTTCCAACATCTGAAGGGGTCCTACAGGAGGGCTGAGGAGGGACTATTCACAAGGTCTTGTAATGACAGGATGAGGGGTAATGGGTTTAAACTGGCAGATGGAGATTTAAATGGGATGTTAGGAGTAAGTTCTTCACGGTGTGTGTGGTGAGACATTGGAACAGGTTGCCCAGGGAGGTTGTGGCTGCTCCCTCCCTGGATGTGTTCAAGGCTGGGCTGGATAGGGCCTTGAGTGACCTGTTCTAGCAGGAGGTGTCCCTGCCTATGGCACAGAGTGGGTTGGAACTGAATGATCTTTGAGGTCTCTTCCAACCTAAACTATTCTATGATTCAAAGATTCTACGCTTAAGACTTTTTGAAGGAGGGATGTGAAAGTGAGTTTATCTGAAAGTTTGTGCCACTAAATGAATGACAGTCTTGTCAAATTTTAACATCTGAGTTATTTGTAGGAGTTTATGTCATTTATTCAGGATCTCTGCCACCTTTGAAATGCTTGTGTCTCAAATGGCTGGAGTGGGTACTGTACTGTAGAACATGTATGAATTCAGGCTATAGATTGTTATGCTATTTGAAAAAACTAGGTAGGAGATAAAACACACTCCTTCACATCTCCTGAAAGGGGATATTTTCTCACACAAATCCTGGAATTTGTGACATGGAAGATAAATGAAAAAAAAAACTAAACACAAAAAAACATAAATCAAGTTTCAAGTGCAGCTCATGTTTAAAGATTGGCATATTAAACTAAAACAACTGAAACTCAATTGAGTTTTGTAAGTGCAGATTTTCTTTGAAAATGGTAGACACTAAACAGAATTTAAAAAAAACCAAAACAAAACCAAGGACTCCATTCAGATACAAAAAAACCCAAAACCCCAAAAAAACAAACCAACAAAAAACCTGAACCCCCAGACATCTTGAATATATAGAAATAACACCTTGAATACATATAAACCCTTGTTTTACTTGTTTGTAAAGTGTGGATATCTGTATACAGGCAATAGCTCCAATTCATAGGCTATTTCAGTATACTCACATTTAAGGCTCACAAAAGGTACTCTGATGTTACCATCAAGAAGTAGCTCAGATGTATTGACCTAGCCTGGGCTTAGTTTCAAATGAACTAACTCAGGACCTGCTCTTAAGTCTGGAAACACGGAGCTTCCCATGTGATACAAAGCTGAGCCCTCATCCAGATTCTTGTGTAGGTTTTATGCTACCTGTACCAAACAAGTGAGTTGTAATCTAGCTCAAACATTTCTTTAGGAATGGTGGAGACTTTTTGAATTATAGGAAATTTGTAAAAAGCATGCACACTCTGGTTAACCATGGTTTCTCTGACATTATATTTTTGAAATATTAACTTTTCCTGTTTGGTAATGTTTGTATTTTCTTCTAATGCACGACAGTTTGCTTGAGACAGTAGTCACTGATGAGGGCTCCCAACGGGTTGAGGCAAATAGTGACACATAATAGCAAATCTGCAGGCTCTTTTCTCAAAGTCAGTGCTAGGTGCTGATGTAGGTCTAAATAAAATGCAAGCTTGTAGACAGTGCTGCTCAATTATCCAGCATTAGAAAATTCAAATCTCAAGCTAGGGAATGTCACAGACATTAAATCTGGCCTTGCAGAAATGTTAAGTAAGCTCTCAATAACTGTTCTTCAAAGTTAGCTTGCTGAAGAAGAAACTAAAGTTTGTGCAGAAAAACAACAATTAGATAGAATGTTTTCATACTAGAAAAATGGATGAGAAGTGGCTCAACTCCCTATTAAATTTAATAATATTTTTTCATGAGATGGAAAAATAAGTAGATGGAATAAGTAAAGCAAAGGCAAATACATTAATAGAGTAAAATTTCTTTTCATGATACAAAATTCTGTTCAACACTTACTTCCAGTGGAAGTGGAAAATTTCACTGAAGACAAAAAGAAAAGTAGTGCCAGTATACACCAATGTATCAAATAGACCATATTGCTCATAAAGAAAACAAATACTCTAAAGAGGACAGAAAAATTAACTATCCTTACACACTGTAGTTAGTGGCTTCAATGAAGGAATTTGTGTATCACAACCATTCTGTTAAGATGTGTGTGGAATGGACTGTGGAGTACATTAAAAAAAAAAAAAAAAGTTAGAAATCCATACCTAAAATCTAGCCTTATTTAGATTGCTATGTTCAGATCTGATCTTTTGGGTCTTGGTATCAATGACAAAAAGAAGAGAGGGTCTAAGTGAACAATCTAAAGTTTAATTGAAACATGCTTTACATAGGGAAAGAGAAAAACAGTTGTTAACTGATCACAGAAGCAAAGACATAGATAAAGTATGTACAATAAAACTACTTTTTATTATGTCTCTTTTTTTTTTTTTTTTAAAAGATTGCCCTTTGTGTCATATACTTTCATCAGGAGCATCTTCTGTCTTAACAGGAATCGAATATTCAGTTAAAATGAATAATGAAAAATTTTAAGTACGAGGAGGTGTTTGTTGAAACAAAACACACACAAACACCAAAAAATCCTCATTGCTACTGCTAAGAAGAGAATGTGCACAATAGACCATCCAAGTTTATAATAGGAAGGAAGACAGTGGCAACAAGAAATTCAGGACTTAAAATATAGAATTTTCAGGTTTTTTGGGGGAGGAATTTTCACTAGAAATCAGATTTACGCATTACTTATCTCCTTCAGCATATACAAAACTTAGCAGAGTGGATGAAAATGTACTGTAGATGTAGGAAATTCTTGTGAACTTATGTAGACAGGATTTTTTTTTTTGTATATTATTACTGGCTATTACAGAAAGTTTTCTGTATTATGGAGTGTGGAGTTTTTTCCTACCTTTTTGACATTTTGTATCTTACTTGCCATTCTGCCAGTACTCTGGACTTAAAATGAACTAATGGGCAAGACCTCTCATTTTCCTCAATTCATTGGCTATAAAGGTGTTACAGAATTGCTTTGTTGTTGTGAAATTTGTAACAGACTTGCAGAGAAAAGAAAAACAAGAAAATATTATTCTGCCAACTGAGCCCCAAAAGTAATTTAAAAGTAGAAACAGTGGCTGATGTGCATTTATGCCAGCACTTGATGTTGTAAGTGCTTTCCTTCTGGATAACTGCATCTCAACTACACAACTAAATCACTCTTTTGCTCACAGGACAGAAAAAAATTAACATCCTGCATGGTGCACTGTGTAACATTGCTTTTGGTATAGAAGCAGTGTGAGACCTTCTAGTTTATCTGTTGCTTGAGTGGGCTTTGAGCATGAATATCACTTTTGGACTGTAATGTGACACAAGGGGTAGAAGGGGCACAAAAGTGGGAAAATAGGGAATTTTTAAAATTAAAATGAAAAGGCATATATTTGGCTGTGACATTCCCAACCTTCCCTTTCATCACAGCTTGTCATAGTAGTGGACTCTGAAAGTCATATACACACGTATCCATACCTTATGCTGTTTCCAGCTCTTTACAGACTACTCAGAGCAGTTTGGCATTACCCTTTCCTGTAAAGTAACAACCACCTTTGAGAGTGAAATTCTTCTACAATCAGGCCACCACAGCCCTCTATTGAGCAAAGCCAAAGAGTCAAGGAAGAGCTACCTTGGAAAATAGGATCTGTCCTGGGAGAGAGAAAACTGACTCAGTTGTTCAATGGCTTCCAAATTCTCCATCTGAATCCTCTACAAACACACACTACATATCAGCAGTGACATAGGATAATGCAAGGAGTTTGCCCCTTTTTTCAAATAAGTCCTCTATCTGATTTTGTGTGTGTTGCTGATGAGGGTTATTGCAGGGTTTATTTTAAAGGAGTGTTTGCTTTTTGAAAGTGTGGGTTATCTGAGGTCAGTTTGCATGTGAAATTAGGACAATTGACAAATTCATTTCTTTGACGCTTCTCAATAATTTCCTCTAAGACCACCTACCTGTTTCTTTAGATGGTAAAAAAATAACAACAAAAGCAGACAAATCCTGTATTTTCTCATCTGACCAGCCTCTATCCTGTGATATTTCAGATAAGGAAGAGATTATTATTTTAATTTCTATTTCAAAGGTATTTGGAGTTGTTTGATTAATGTGAGGATGAGAAATATCCTCTTGACTATATGTGTCCTAGTTGGAAATACATATTCAAGAAACGGATACCGGGCCAGATCCCCAGCATGAAGTCAAAAGAGCCCTGTTAATGTAGGCTAGGTAAGGATTTGGCACAGACTTGTATGTGAGTCTGCAAGTGCCACAGCTCACTGGGTGTTATTACAAAAAGTCTGTCTCTTGCTGGCATTGACTTTCAAAAACAAGCTGTGCTTAGCACCTCTGAGTTTTTAAAGATCACACAGCAACCTACATGCTATCAAAGCTTCAGGAACAAATAAATAAGCAGCTTATCTCTCAAGGTCTTTCCCCCTGATTTTATTATAAGTGACAATAGGACCAAAGTTGTAAAGCAGTATAAGATCTTCAGCATAAATATGTGCTGTGTGTTTTTTCACATTGTCTGGATCTACGGTTGGATGCTTTTCCTCAAAAAAAATTGTAATATTAAGGGTTTTTCAGATCTGTCAGAGCTTTGAAATGAATTCTCACTTTTGTTCTACAAAAAAAGTATGGAATAGCTTTCACACATCTGCTTCATAAGAAATGAGGCTTCATTGGCACATACATATTTTTAAAACAGAAATGTTAGTTTTATGGATCTCTCTATCTCTGTGCTGTAGTCTTTGCTGAGCTATCTCTGTCTTTGCAGAGAAAATTCAGGGAAGCTCCATTGTATTTTAACCTTTGAAACAGATACCCTGAATGTGTAAAAAACAAGTAATTTCACTTGTCCCCTGAGAAACATAATGAAAGTCTTAAGGCAAGAATTCACTCTTTTTCTGAGGTGTGTAAAATTTCACACAATAAAGATGACAACAAATAAGACTTCGTAACTACTGTTCTTCTTCATCACCTGTGAAACAATAACAATCATGTTCTTATCCTAATTCTCCCACTCTGCTAAAATCCATCTATAAAACTGATAGCAATGACTGAGCAAAAACAACAGGCAGCCAGGCCTTTTCAGCAGGAGGGGATCATTACAAATATGAATCACATAAAGTAATATAAGCTAAAAGGCCACCTTTCCCCAGGTTTTAATTTGGCCTCCAGTACCTAGAATCAGTAGCCAGTCCTTCAAGAAATCTTTCTCTCTGTGAACAATGGAGTAGGTTGCGCCTTTACCTCCTGCCATGCAATGCTAGATGCCTCCTATGTAAAGTCAGCAAAAGCACATGCCTGGAATAGATTGTGTTGGAAAAACAGATTAGGAAATTAATTTTTGAGGATTTAATTTGTTTCCTGTGTCCACATGTGAGACAGAAAATGGACGGGTCGTGTTTAGGCTATTAGTGATGTGTTCGACCATAATGAAGTGTGAGTCAACATGCCTTCTTTCTTTCTTTCTTATTCTCTTACTTCCCTACACTCCTATGTCCTTTTTCATTCTTCTGTAACACAACAGTGTTTGGTAACTCTACCCAGTGGCAGGGGCTGCTTTGGCTTCAGCAGAATTGGTTGGATTGATTTAGTGGGAGGCCTCAGAAGAGCCTCCATCACCAGGCTTCTTAGCTCCTTACATAATCAAATGTTGATTAGCCACACATTGATTGTGTGCCACATATTTCCTTCTACATGCCATTACTCATTAGTGTCCAGAATTGCTGCTGCTGGCTTCTGCAAGAACCCTAGGTGAGTTAAATAAAGCCCCTTGCTGTCCCCATAATGAACTATTTCCTGACACCCAAGTAAGGAAGGAATCTGTCATTACCCTGAACAGATGAGACGGGCTACTCACCTGAAGCAGGACACTCACTGTCCTCTCCTTGGGCTGAGTCAAGTCTTATCTCATATATTTACCAGATGGTGGATTCCCATAATTATTATTCCAAAGGCTAGAGGAACATAAGGAGAACAAAGAACTTCACAATCCTAATGTATTCTTCTCTGTTAAATTTGCTCACATGTGAATTGAAACACATTAGCACAGAGTGATACAAAAATTTGAAATTCAATACTATAACAATAATAATAATGTCTTATTGGCAAGCATCATACTCATTCTGTCTGAGCCACATCTTTTTTAATGTTAAAATGTGGTTTATGACACCATAAATTGTTCTGTCAAATTACATAAAGCTATCTCAAATTACAAATTTAAGAACAATTAGCAATATATCAGACTTTAGGATCAAGCCTTTGTATGATCTTAAGGGCTGATAGACTTCAGTGACTTTGTTATTCTTAGTGACAAAAAGATTCTTTCACGTTAACAGTCTATTATTTGAATGTGGAATGTGGAAAAGACTCCATGCCGTTTTGAAGATTTCCAGAAAGTTGTTCCAAATCTTAGGAATTTTCTTACTGAAGTAAAAAGTTTTTTTTTCATTTTTGTTTCTGCACTTATATCTCAGACACTGAAACTCTTACCATTCCCAGCTGCAGATCTTCTGGTTTTGGAGGCTCTCTGAGTAAATTTTACAGCAGTCTGATGTTTTGTTTTGCTGTGCCAACTGTTGAAAAGCAGTCTGCTCTCGTAAACATGCCAGTACAAGTGGAAGAGTGCTAGAGTGTTAGCCTCATAAGGTCTCATAGTAAAAGGTATGGAAAACTCATCCTTGCAATTCAGCAAACAGAAAATGTGCAACCACATGGAATTTTATAGCTCTGACTACTTGCAGTGGTTTTACTATATCCTTAACTTTTGATGCAGAGATATTAAAGCCACCTTGTACAGGTGTGGTAATACCTCACTTTCCTGGAAGGTAATAAATACCATGTTAATCAGTGGTCAGTCTCTTTGTAATATGGCAGAGCCACACTGTTATGACAAATGACTTTAAACAAGTTCAGCACTATAATTATGGAAAAGGTTACATTGTTCTACAATTATCCTTTTAATCAATCTTGTAGGATAATCATCCTGCCGAAAAATCTGTTTCTCAATACCAATTTCATTATCTAGGTGATTCTCATCACTAATCATTAGAGTGTGATTCACTATATTCTTAACAACTTCTGTTTTAACTTTAAATGGGTGATTAGACTCAATATACAGGATATTACCTGCACTATCGTCTTTATAATACATTCTCCTTCCCAACTGTCAGGCCATCTCTCCACTAATAAATGTAAAAAAGCATTTCTTATTAACATCCTTTTCTATAGTAAATCATATTCAAATGAACATTACTAATGAAAGAGAAGAAAGAAGAACAGTTCTTTCCCTGATGCTCCATCTTTCCAAATATTGCATGGAAAGGCACAGGGCAAAACTGTGACCCTCTAGGCTATCCCAGAAGGTTGACTTATATGAAACAAGAAGTATAAAAGCAGTAGTTACTCCTGCCATTTGAACTTGCATAGATATTCCACCACAGAAGCGAGAAGGATTTTGCACAGGACTGTTTTCTGCTGTTCTGAGAGTTGACAAAACTGTAAGAGTTGTCTTAAATATGTGTTTGGGACTTGAGGCTTCTGAGGACTCTTCTTGTTTGTGTCACTTGTGTGAATCATTCAGTTTTTGCTTTAACTTTGGACATTTGTAAAGTATATACCTCTTGACTTATGAGAAGCTCAATATCTGCATTAAATGAGAACAAGGAAGTTATATTTGTAATTTAATGTTTTTTGAAGTTTACATGTTTTGTTTTGTTGGTTTTGTTTTTTTTTTAATTTAACACTGAGGTCTTTGTCATTGGAGCATGTCAAAGAAATACTTCTTAGGCTAAGCTTTTACTTCCGTTTGGATGCACCTAGTGATGTAGAAAGGAATTTCAACTTTCCGTTTAGTTAAAATTTAGTCTTAATTACCTAGGAAAATGAAGATCTTTCTGTTTTAAAAGACAACATATTTAAAGTCACATATAAACATCTGTAAAAAGTTTCTGTGGAATGCCTTTCAGTACGTTGTTTTTCAAGAGCTTCAAATGCTTCATTGTGAAGAAAAACAACTACAACCAGAGCTTTAAAATATATTGCTTAACTGTGAAGTTCTAGTTTCCTGGTAAACTCCCCATTTCTGGTGGGTTTATGCAGACAAAGGGCCAGCCCTATCCATAGCCTGTTTAGCTCTGGCTGTGACAGAGGATAAACTGACTTTGGAGAAGATTGTTTGACACTTTGCCTGCCACTTTTGTGTGTAGATTTATGTACTATACATTTTCATTGAGCATGTAACCCTGAATCTTTATATGAGCCTGCCATAAAGCACATGCCTATCATCCAGGAAATGCTTGGCAATACTTTACCTAGACACAAGTTATTTTAACATGAAGAAGAATTAATTGAACCAAATTTCTAACGTCCTGGGAAATAAATTCCACCAGCTATGAAAAGAGGTTTAATTAATCTATAGTTATTAAGTATTAATTTTCTTATTCACTTGAAAAAATCCATTAGTATGGCTGTGTAAAATTTTTCCCTTTTTTTTTTTTTTTTCTGCCATATGGTAATTAACAGAATAGAGATATGGAAAAAAAAATCATGTCAGAAATGGTCTATAGTAAAATAAGTCTTGTAGATATTGTTTGTCAGAAGTTTGCTTGTATACCTTCTATCTGTGAGAATAAGCATGAGCATATGCTTTCATTTAAAGCTGGACTCTGCCCAGTTGCTACTAATACAAATAAAGGTTTGTGGAGAGAGAAAAACCACTCTGCCACAATGACTTACACAAGCTTAAGCAGCAGACTTCCTAAACCAAGACTTATCACTTCGGGGTTATTTCCATGTGACCTGTGGAGGATGCCCATGAATAGCAGGAGAAGACATGCAGCTTTCTCTGCTGTAGGGCTGAGCCTCTGGAAGGCAGTCCTGGGTGTTGTGAAGTAATCATTAAGTTACACGCTTGTCATTTCTTGTACATTCACTCAGAACTAATGCACATCACTTTTTCCAATTATAATCATTCCACCATTTAACAAGCACAAAAGGCCTTAGATTCCAATTTGCCACTGATGCTTCACTCTCACTTGCTTATTTCTTGGCATTTAGGTCAGGCTAGGTTGTGCACAGCTCCAATAATGGGATATATTCAGCCTTCATATAGCAAACGTACAAATGATGAAGGCTAGAACAGCTGGTCTCACAATGTGAGAGCAGATCATTTCCACTAGTATGGTAATTCCTCTATTCATAGTATTCCTTTTAGTTATTGTAAATACATTTTTTGTTGGTTCTTTTTTAAATTTGTTTTTGGGGTTTGCTTTTTTTGTTTTGGTTCTGATTTTGTTTGGTTTGCACATTGCCAAAACCAAACAGAAAGCACACAATGACGTAGCAGACACAGTTCTCTTCACAATTCCTAGCTAGCTAAATCAAGTTAATCAAGTTTCTCTAGTTAGTGTGTCACATTACATTTAGCTTTTCAAACCTTTTCACAGCTAAAAGCACACAGCCCCTCTACCAAAAGCCAAACCAAACCAACCAACTAAAAAAAACCCAAAACCCCCAAAAAACCCAAACAAACCAAAACCTGAAAAAAGCCCAACCAAGACACTGGAAAAAAAACCAACCACAAACATAAAATCCCAAATCACACTTGCTGATATCCCTAGTCTTTAATCTTAGCCATTCTTTAAAGACAAGGAGCTGGAAGGTGGAATGAAGCAGATCACATGCTAATAAGGAAACTGCGGCTATACAACAGCAAAGAATTAGAAGAGTCTAGTACAACATTTTAAATGCTTTTGTCTTATTTCTGCTAAAAATTGCCTGCTTCTGCTAGAATGCTTTACAAATTTTGAGCTCCGATGTGCTTATTTCTATGAGACTGCTCAGTAGGAAATGGAAGCAGGGATGGCTGTTCTTTTCTCCTAGTATAGTCCTGCTTTTGGCTTCCCTGTCACAGGCATCAGAGGGGTCTGGTGAAGACATCAGATTTGTTGGTGCAACAGCCAGTCTTGGTCCACCGATCAAACAGGACTTGAAACTGCTTTGTTTTTGATGAGTGACACATTCACAAAGTTTAGAGAGAGAGAAGCAGTGCATGCCTTTAAAGGTGTGTTGATTATGGTAGATCACCCTGTTCAATGTTAAGTAGGGACTCATGGCTACAGTTTCGCCCTGTATTAAAAAGATTAATTTCACTTACCACTTACTCACACATCAGTTATAAACCAGAGTACAAACCGACAGTTAATATAGTGCCAAAATGAAACTGAAGGATACTTGCAGCAGCAGTACAACTACTGTCTCTAGCATGAACCAGTTTTGTGATGTTCCAACAGTTTTCATAGACTCAAAATAAGTTGTTTCAGCTTTTGCCTATGGTGGCATCAGAACTGTTGCAGGTTTGTGCAAGGATTCTGCTCCGATGGAACCCCCTGGGTACAATCTTCTCTCCAATCTGGCACTGCCAAGCATTTTTAGGAAGGGCAACACGTGCGGTTTGGGACTATTTTTACAACAGAAAGGAAATATCATAAAGTTTTTTTATATACTTTTTTTCCTCCTTCAAATTTAACTTAACATTTTTTTTTAAATATTAAAGGGAAAAAAGTACCAAATCAAAATTACAATTTCATATAGTTCCAGGTAAGTGAGACTGCACTGATTTTTTCCCAATAAACTTACAAATTTTCTGTAATTGCTATTCTGGAGCGAGCAGCCAAAAAAAGGATGTATTGCTTGAAAACTGTGTGACTCAGATGCACAAGACAGCCTCTTCTAAAACTCACTCTCAAATTTCTGTTTGATCAATGTATAAGTGAAATATCTTAAAGTTTCTCTTGGTAGGAAGACTTTTGATAAAATAAACTTTAAAAGATATAATGTATATTTCAGCTTCATTGGTGTTTCTAATATTTATTTACATTCTGCTTCACAATATCCTTTCACAATTTGCTTTCTCAGGGCTAGGAAGCTCTAAAAATACTTGGTTGAGCTATATAGTGCAAAAACTTTTATCTGAAACTTAATTTTAGGACATAATTGAGTTGTTATCCGCACAATATTTTCCTCCCGGATTGCAAGAAATGCCAGTCTGTCTCTGTAGATAATAAATGATGGAGATGCAAACTCTGTAATGGAATTTCACATGTACCTCACACAGCCTGAAAGACGAGAATCCTCTAGATAATATGAGATTGCTTCACATGCAGTGCCGCATCCTCCCTTAAGCTTTACGCACTGCTAAGTACAGGGCCATACATGTGATTATTGTATTTTTATTTTTATTTTTATTTTTTTCATGTCTAAACTATCAATAAAATTTATTCAAATTCAACTTGCAACCAATGCTAAGACAGTTAAAGGAAATACTGTAAAAATATAAACGTTTGGGGTTTTTCTCCCTCTTCTCCCCACCCCTCTCTCCTACTAGAAGAGCATTTGCAAGCAGAATCATTGCATTTACTACTACATTTGAAAGATATTCAGGTACCTAACTTCTAAAGTATTCAACATATTAAACATTATTTATTAATATTTTTAATTAACATCCTAAATAAAAATTATGAACTCAGTGATATTTCTTCTTAGTCTTGTAACAAAATTTATGTCCTGTTACAATATTTGGGGTTCATAATGAGATTTTTCTCCTTTAAGAGAATACTTATTGCGCAGATTTTCTTTCTCTTAAGATTACCTTTGCAGTCACAGTTGTCTTCTGTAACATGTTTTATGATAGTCTTTGTTGAATGTCAAGGGATTATTTTCTCTTAAAACGTAAATTTCTGAAGCTTTCATAGTATGTATCACAAAAGGGTTCACTATCTGATTTGCTAAAATTTAATATTTATTATTTCAATTTTAATGTGAATTTTCATTCACATTTTAAAAGACTTCCTAAATTTTGTAAGTGAAAAAAACAATAAGTAGATAAAATAAAAATTATTTTAATTAATTCTATAGCATAGATGACATAGCTATATAATAATTAACTATCTATTTCATTATTGCTATTTGTATTATTCTTGTAAGAAGAAGCTAGGATAAGTATTAAGTTCTCTCAGAGAAACAGGTGACATTATTGCTAGACTCAATAAGAAGAATGTAAGAAGAATGCCAGTAAAAATTAGATTTAGTTCAAGAAAAATAATTTAATCCATGTGTAAATTCTATATATTTAGGGTTCATAGTGACAGTTTATGTAGAAAATTCTATATGTAATCTTGTCAGTAGTACTTACAGACAAAACCATAAATTTTGAAAAGTCTGACAAGTCTTTAAAATGTTCATATATCTTCCTCAGGCAGTCAAGAGCCAAAATTCTAAAATATAATAATCAAAGTAGTACCACTTATGCAGAAAGATATGTTTTCTTGAGAAATGGAAAAATTACAGTTCTGACCCTTCAAGTGCACAGATAATTTTGTCAGATGCTGTTAGTAGCACTGGATCCAGTCAGATCACTTGTTTGGTGTTCCTAAAGACAGTCTGGAAATTTGTAGCTTTTATGGTTACTCTGATATGTTACCAAAAATAGTACCTGTATAGTTTTGATATACTTTTGGATTTTTTTTTTTGTCTTCTAGTTAGATTTCCTAGTCAGATTTATCATGCAGCAATAGAATTAACAATCTGATGAAAAGGTTTTATTGATATGGTATAGCCCCTATCTATTATGTGCGTATGTGCACTCTATGTTACGCTTTCACTCACAGCTTGAACAGCTTCTTTAATTTCAGATAGAGAAACGTAAAGCCAAGGTAATGTCACACTGGTTTTGGCCCTCCCTTGAATCCTGAATGGTTTGGTGTCCTTTGTGGTCGATCAAAGGTAATAGTTGACAAAATTTTGGCTTGTCATTGCTCCTGGAAGTTAGTAGTCATTTCTTCCCAGTAGATCTGGCAAATGTGGTTCAGCTCCTCTTGCATTCTGACATCCTGGATGAGAAACCTCCCGAACATTATCCAGCACTGGGCAGTACACTTATGCCCTTCACTATGTTTCTTCCTGTTATTTTTTTTGTCAAACAGAGAAAGAATATAATCATTTCTCAGAGAGTTTTAGGCAGACAGAGAGACCTGAAAACTCTTGCGAACACTTCTGAAGTTGCTATTGCTGTTGGAAGTGAAGAACCACCTTTCCCAAAGTAAAGATAAGGAAGCAGGACCCGTGAAAAATTAATTTACTTCTGACACTCTCTGGTATTGAGACTTTAAGTAGCCAGATAATCTGATTCTCCTCTGGACCTTCAGATCTGGAAAGCTCTTCTCATTTGTTGTCATGCCATTCTCTGTGGCCCATAGCCATACAGATTCCCACTGAATTAACATAAAATTTCAAATGTTATGTGTTCTGATACAAGCACTGTTATCAAAATAGAAAGTTCTAGTGTATAATGTACAAATTTCTTAAAAGATTTCTATATTTCAGCAATGAATGCTGATTCTTAAACAAAAGAAGTACCTATTTGATTTTGTCATTGTGGTTTCCCTGACGTGTGCTGTCACATAATAAAAGGAAGCTATCTTTGTGTTGCTATGTTTCTTCCTTTTGTCAGGCTGAGGCAGACCTCAGGAGATGGTTTATTTTAATCTGTGCTCAAAGCAGGAGCAACACTAGCACAGGAGGCTGCTGTGCGGACTCCCTGAATCCACCTCGTCTCCAAGGTAAGTAAGCACCGGGCCCTCAGCCTCTCCTCACAGGCCATGTACTCAGAGTCCCTACTGGTGTTGCTGGCCCCTACTGGTCTCCCTCAAATTCACCAATATCTAGTACTGAAGACCTAAAGCTGTACAGGCTGTTGAGTTGTACCTTAATCAGTACCTAGGAAATAGGAGGAACTGCTGTCCTTGACTCTACTAGCTGAACTACTGATGGTAACAGCCTAGCTTGCTGCTTCCTTAAGATAACAAACCACATAATTTCAGCTCTTGAAACTGTTGAGGTTCTTATTTAACACTTGTGTTTCAGAGCCTTGATTTAGTCATGTGTTTTATTTGACTGAAAGAGACAGACATTTGAAAGAGTCTGTTGATGCTTCAGTGGTTTTAAATCAGAGAACAGAATTGTAGAATCATATGCCACTTCACTTGGAAAAGACCTTTATGATCATTGAATCCAACCATTATATAACTCTACCAAGTCTGGTGTAAACCACATCCCTCAGCACCACATCTGTGCATCTTTTAAACACTGCCAGAGATGCAGATTCGATCACCTCCCTGAGGAGCCTACTCCAGTGTTTGAATACCCTAAAACTTATCCTTAATCTATTTCTTGTAAGATCTTTTGTTTATATTAACTGACAATATACATCATCATTTAAAAAAATAATTGTACTCTTCTTAAATATGTAATGACATATCAAGCTACTCTAGCTGTATCAGGTCATCAAATATGGGAGTTACATATTTTGGTGAAATATATATTTGTTCTGTATTGTGATATCAGTTTGAAGGTGTCATTTCGCTTGAAGAGCAAACAATTATCTCTTGGTAAGTCGCTTTTTTATTTTTTACCTCTCCAGCAGCAAATCTCTGGTCACTGGCACATGATCTTGTGTTCCATAACAAATTGTATCTCTGTGCTGCCCTGTGCCTTTACAGTTTTAAATAAGATCCTGACATCTGTGTCACTGTGCTGCATTTGTATCTTCATAGGAAATTCTTTTTTTTTTTTTTTTCCTTAATTTAAAGGCACTATTTTTCTTAAAATGACAAGCATACATTATGGCTCTCCATTTTAACCAAGGTACTAGAGGCTATTTCAATTTGACTACAGCAGTTTTCTGCCAAATGGCTACTCTAAGCTATATTGTGCACATTACCCACCAGAAAGCACAGAGTTGATGAGAGTGCACTGTCAACTGCACCACACATCGATATGGAGGTTATTTGATTTGAAATTGGATTCCAGCCTTCCTTGATCTGTTGTATAAATGGAGACACATGTGTTGAGGAAATTCTCATGAATTTTATGAAGAATATGCTGTACTTTCTTTTTGTACTTTTTTTTTTCCCCTTCGAATTTGGCTTTTCCTTTGTTAAGACTTTAGTTCCAAGTCTAATAAATATTCAGAGACAAAGTATGAGATTTTTTTTAAATGGAAAGAAAACTTGAAAAAATTATTCATTTTGTGGGTGTCTGCTCTGATATTAGTCAGGTATAGGTTGCACACTTTTGTAGCAGGGTGCCTTTTTGACCCTTCTTTAAACATTTAAGACTTAGTTCAGTAGTTCATCCAACTGATGAGACATGTTTCTTAAGTACAGTGCCTTCAAAAGTACTCTAAACATATAATATTCTCTGAGAGACATGTCAGTCATTGTCAAGATGAAAATAGCTTAAACACTAAGTTCCTTGTAAACTGTGTCCTTGTCTTAGAGGCCTATTCATAAAGCAGTGGTTTAGTGTATGTGTGACACTTAAAAATGCTTGAAAAATAAATTGAGGTACTCAACTTTATTACAGGGCAGATGGAACTGTAGATATGATTCGGAGGAGCAGGAGGAAGAACTTGCTGTGCAACTTGCATGCATATCGCCAGCATGTGCATGGCCCTAAGGGCAGCACGCAGAACTTCACAGAAAACATATTAAATGGGCATGGGGGAAGCATCCTTTGACCTACATAAAAGAGCCTTTGTGTAGATCTCATGAGCAAAAGTTCGTATTTTCAGACAGATAAAGACGTGCAGCTTCTTTGGAATCAAAGGTAGATTGGCAACACTTTTCAGGAAATGGCAAAATCATTAGAAGTGTGTTTGGTATTGACTGTAAAACATTCATCATTGTGAAAGGTTTTGGCATCAGGGAGGTTGTAATATGCGATGCTGCATGATTCCTGTTGTAATTTACTATTAATTGATGTTCATCTGTTGTAAAGTGCTGCTACTAACTCAAAAGGAAGCAGAATGAAGAAGGGAAACAGTGCCCTGACAAGTCCTTTGCAGCCTGTGTGTGTGATGGATTCAGAGGTAACTGTAAAGTGATTAGCTTAAGACTGTCTCAAATTGCCATGGAATGGGGAGCACTATGCAAGAAGGGGGAATGTCTTGCAAAACCTGGCATCTGAGGTCAAATTAGCCATATCATTCAGAGCATTTAAGAAGTTCTTTTGTGAGTTACCATACCACATCCATTTTTTGACAATGAGTTGAAATGCGGCTTTTGGAAATCATTCTATAAAGAAAGTGTGTTGTGAAATGTGCCAGGTAGTACAAGTTGAATCTGAAATACCTTATATTTATTTTGAGGATTAGAATGAAAGTTCTCATGAATAGAAAGCACCTGTTAGACATGTTAAGAGCAGCACAAATATTTTAATCCTGCGGAGCAGAATATTTAACTATTAAATTTTTGTTTTGCTATAAAATCACAGGCAGGAGGACATGAACAAATTTTTTTACACTGAATTTTCTGCGTCTGCAAATCAAGAAATCTCAGTTTCTGCTGTGCTGTTGTATTAAAATGGGTTTATTAGATATGTTAGAAATAACAGGTATTACACTTCTGTTTTATCTGAAGTATTCCCCTGCTGTGCATTGTTTTGCTGTGCTGATTCAAATTTTTTGGCATCCTACACATAATTGAAACTTTCCATGTTAATTAGATGAAAATAATTTTTGAGTGGAGATGCTTGTTGAAAGATTTATCACAATGGTAGAAAATAGCACAGCAAGAAATTGCTCACTCATGTATTTCACTTACTCTGCTAACAATCAAAAATCTCTCACTTGAGTTTTTTTGCCCTGATTTACACACACCTGTTTGAAAATTCATGCACTTCTCTCCAAGCAACCTGCTTCCTATTATTATAATTTTATAACAGTAGCATGTATAGGCCACGGACTCTTTGAGTTAAGCACTTTACAAATGTGTAACAATGACAGCCACTGCACAGGAAAACCTACAGTGTAAGTCTAAGGTTTACACTTGTACACAAAGGATGGATAAAACAGGGATAATATAAGGGAACAATGAGGCAGTACTCATCACTATGAAAAACAGTGGTCAAGGCAACGCAGCTGCTTAGCATCAGGCATTGTGGCAGGAGAGAGCGGCAGGACAGAAAACTGAATCAGGTCTCATGGCTATGGGAAAATCCCAAGGAGCCCCACACCTCTACAGCTTTTTTTGCTGTAGATTGGTTTTACAGTGTTTTAATATCCATCTACAGTGCAAGTTAAACCAAGAACTGAGTCCTTGTTAAACAGCCACCCCCATCATAGTTATAATTTGCCCAATACATACCAGAGGTTGGATTTTCACACTGGCTGCTGAGTCAGGCTTGTGCCATCTCCCAGATACTTTGCTGCTTCCCAGGCCTAATTGTTCCTGCCATTTGATTTTGATCTTTACGCTTCTTGATAATTCATAGGTGATTTTAATTGTAAGAAATGGTGGACAAAAATGAGAACGGGGATACAGGTTTTATCTTTTTCAGTCGTATATTGGCTTCTTGGATAAGCAAACAGTGTTCACTTGACATTTTATCTGCAATTGCTGCTGAGTTGTCCAATGATTTAGTAAAGCAAGGTGCTTTCACAAATAGGGCAGCAGACACATGGTGGTGGCAGCAAAACTGTCCCCTGCTTGAGCTCTGGATGCTGTTCCAAAACATGCACAATCTGGGAGACAGCCAGCTCTATAATGGAAGCTATGACCAATATCTCCCTTGTTGCAATCTTGCCTTTTTCATTACAGTGTCATGTATTATATGGCAACGGGCTATTCAGCACAGGAGATGAGACTTCAGTGAGCTATAATGCACACAAAAAAGTGTGACAAATTGCAATGACAAGGTTGCATTTGTACTACGAGGTACAGTCACTTGTGATATGATGTAGAGGAATGAAATAATCCCTTTTTGGACAACTCTGGCTGTGGTATGTTGTGCGCTGCCAAGAGTTAGTGCTGCAAAATACAGCTTAACATCAGAAAATTATTTCAAGGGAATCAGAACAAGTCCTCTCTAATGAAGGCTTATGTCATAATAAGATAATAGTTAATAATGCTGCTTCTGTGTCAGGCATCTGCATGTTCAGCTTCATTGAATTTTGGATCTGAAAAGATTTGAAATCTCTTCCCATGTTAAATTTGTACTGACAAAAGGCTGCCAAAAACCTCACTGCCATGAAACAGACATGTTGTCTGGTGTGTACTGTGTGAATGTACATTACCATTTGGCTGTTTCTGCTTAGGCTATAACCTATGTTATTTTCGTGGTGTCCCAGAGCTTGCTATAAAGGTGTAAGCACCTGTAATGATTTGCATCTGGATATTTACAAAACTAAAAGATGCTCTTGTCAGAAGCAAACTTTTTTTTTTTTTTTTTTTTTTTTTTTTNNNTTTAATGTGGATAGTGTCTGTCTAAACATAATAAGCACTTCTGAAGATTAAGTGATTATTAATTTTTGGGTTTATCTTACTACCAATATTTTAAGAAGCTCCTCTGTTGCTTAAGAGTATAGCATAGTATTAGAAAATACTCCATTAGTTTTTTGGTGTGTTGGGTGGTTTTCTTTCTTTCCCAGTTTCTCATTTCTCCTCTTTTCCCTTCCTATTTTCCTCTTTATGGGAAGGAGTTTGATGAATAAAGAATTTTGCACTTTCACTAAAAAAAAACCAAACAAAAAAAAAGGCTGGTTTAGCCTTGACCATTATTTAAAGCTGTGTACTTTCCTGAAGACAAACAAAGCAACCCTTACAAAGAAAGCAGTCTTTATTTCTCTTTTACTGAACTGTGTTCTAAACTTGTCTTAAGTTCAGTGGAGATATTTTATAGGTTATGCTATTTCTGTGAAGGCTTTTATTTCCTTACCAACCTCCTTTGTTGATGAAACAACGAAGTCTTTAGATAAGTATGGTGCTTATGCTTTTTATTTCCTAAGAAGCTGAAGCAAACTGAAGTAACACATTACAGATCTTTTCCAGACTAAGTAGTTCTCAAATTCACCAAGCTTATCTTCACACAACTCACTGAATGTCCTCTGATTTACTAGAAAGATGTGTGCAGCTGAGAACTGAATTGATAGCAGATATTTTAATTTTTTTTATGTATTAAAAAAAATCTATCCATTGTATAATACTCAAAATACATATTATCTCACTCCAATACAAAATGTGAATGTCCACATTCTTTCTATTGATGTGTAACAATTGAGAAAAGGCCAAGAAATGTTCCCAAATGAAATCTGAATTAGGTAAACTAAACAGAAAGGAAGGTTTTTTAAATAGAACATTTATCTGAACCATCCTTCTTAAGATTAAAATATCACTATAACAT
Source organism: Psilopogon haemacephalus (assembly GCA_013396835.1). NCBI lineage: Eukaryota > Metazoa > Chordata > Aves > Piciformes > Megalaimidae > Psilopogon > Psilopogon haemacephalus. The sequence goes on from VWZI01010051.1 coordinate 19,498, forward strand.
TTACAAGGAAATTCTGAGAAGGCCTTAAAGCCAGTATGATCCCAGTTTTCTCTCTTGCCCCCTCTACTCTCTTCCTGCACACGTTGCTTGATTTTCCTTTTACTTTAAAGGTTATCTCTCTTCATTTATTATTTTCTTTATTTTTTAAACACTGCTGTAATGTTTTGAAACTAGTCTGAAAATAAGACATTTCTTTGGTGCAATTGCAATTTTTAACAACAACTGCTAAACTCTTTGTAGCAGATCTCCACTGGTGTAGAACTAAAATCTGGAAGTAATCAGCAACCTCTGAACAGCAGAAATTCTTCAAAAAACATTTAATCACAGCTGGAGTCTGCTAGTCGTTGGGATAGGATTCAGGTACCTAATCCCTTGAGGTTAGTTGCCATCCCCCATCTTCCTTGTTTTATATGTGGAACTAAAAAGCCCCAGGGTGTTGATGGTTGTAAAGAAACTCTGGCATCTGACACCTGCTGGGAGCAATAAATAAAGAACTCTGCCTGCCATTGTCAGTTTGTGCCTTCCTCCTCCCCGCTACACTGCTTTTTTTTTTATTTTGTACAGGGTTTAGGAAGGAGAGATGAGCACTACCTGTTTAGCCATGTAAACGAACCTGATAAGTAACAGAAATCACTGCTGAAAAGGCAGCTGGTTTTGACATGCATGCTTGACCTGTAATACAAGCAAGTCTGCTTAAGAAGTAAACAAAATTGTAACTTCACTTCAAAGAAATATTGTTGTAATTACATTAGAGATTACATGGCTCTGAGAGTGTCTTTGGATTCTGCTTAGTTCACTTTGCCTTTTTTTTTTTTTTTTTCCCCCTGAATTGTTTCTGGTTTCCTTATTAGTCTAGATAACCTCTGGTTTCTATTATCTCATCTGCTCAGAGTTCATAAGTAAAAAATTAAGGACATCTACCAGTTTGCTTTGAAATGAGCTGGTGCTTTAGCTATGTACATAGGCAAACAAAAATTTCTCCCTCTCAACACTACTACCAAAAATGTTTTCTCTCTTGCTTTCTATATGTGCAAACAGAATTATGTGAGAGATTGGTAGTGTAACTGGGAGCTGGCAGCATAAGCACTTATGCACCTGTGCATGGTCTGCAACGATGTGCAAGTGCTACAGAGTGGCTTGAGCAGCTGAAAGAAGCAAGGGGAATGATTTTCAGTGGTCTCCTGCAGTCCATATTAACTCTGTTTCTATTCCAGAGGGAATCTAGAGTGAGGAAAAGCAGTGACAGGAAGGATAATTATTTTGAGGATCAAAACCAGAAAGATAGTACAGGTCTTTAAAAAATATTGCCATTGATGAGATGCAGCAGACAAAGCTTCTTCCATTCTTTACCTTGGTTTCTTCTCACCCCTGTAATAATTTTCTTCTCATATTTAAACTTTCTTCATACCATTAAACTATTTTTTTTTTAACAAGATAAAAAGAATCCATGTTGATCTACAAATCTGGGTTTAAATTAGCCTTAAGTTCTGCTGCTCTTTGTGATGATCATCCTGCGAAAAGTAAATTTTATTCACTAGAGAATATCACTAAGAAGTAGTGCTTTGAGGAAGCCTTTTTGTTAGGTTGTTTTTTGTTTTGTTTTAATGACTCATACATCTGATTAACATCTATATATTGTATTTAAGTATTACAAGCCTATGTAAGTTATAGAATGTCTAAAATCCCTTCAGTGCTATAGACAAGTGTTGTAATAGAGTCAAGAATGTGGAAAACCACAAGAAAAGAATTAGTCATCAATGAAATTAACCTTATTCACACACTTAGCACTTTGTAGGGCTGTAAGACTTTTGATGTATCGATTAACTTTTTTTGTAGAAAACCAATCTTTCCTTGTTTTCCAGAAAAAAAAAAGAAAATTTGTTGCAAAAATTTTAGCCTGAAAAATGGGGCCAAATTGGCTGTACATCTGAGCTAATCAGGGTGCAAGTAAGCTTACAACAGAGATACAAATTGTTCATATTAATCTGATTAAAAAGCATCAAAAATTGTGATGATCATTGTCTTAAATTTGTTTTGTTTTTACCATCCCTTGACACGAAAAGTAAAAGTCTACCATTTTCTGGTGGACTAAAGTGCCATTTCACTGTAGTACCTTTGAAATACGATGTGTGTGAACAGATGAATTAAAACGCTTCTACTGCTTGCCGATATAGACAGTATCATAGGCCATTATGTCAGAAATAATTTAACATCAGTTAAACATTTTAAATAGTCCACTAAAATTATCTTAAAGTAGAATTATATGGCTTTAAACATTTGATTATGATTATTTTTTATTATTTACTTTTCAGTCACTAAGACTCTTTTCTGTTCCTTCCTACGTGATATTTGCTTAAAGTAATTATACCAACTGAGAACAGTGGCAGATTGAAATTAAATGTTTGGATTAAATATTTTGTCAGCAAACATGCAGCAACTGCTTTACTACTTCTATTCTTGTCTGCATACTGATTACAAAAAGATTAGCTTTTATCTTGGCATGATTTAAAAATGCCTAGATAAATGCCATTTGATACTGCAACTTAGAAACAAAAATCTAGACATAATCTAGATCTAAATAATAAGGAAACTAGTATATAAAATTTTAAAAGGTATGCTAAGTCTATCCACTTGGTGCTCCACCCTGTCATCAAACACATGGTTTTTGTTTGATTTCCAATTAATCTGGGCTGCATTTAGGACCAAAATATGGATAACAGAAGGCTTCCACATTGCTAGTGATCTAAATATTAACTTCTCAAGGGGCTTTGCAGAGAACTGGAATTCAGGACACTTACTGCTTTCTAATCCTGAAATACAGGGAGACATTTTGGTTCTGGACTACTAACAAAAAAGTTATCATTTGTCTAACAGAAATTCTCAATAACTTTAATAAGGCTTTCATGTGTAGATAAGCAAATATAATATGACTTTTCAACAGTGGTAGTTTCAGTCAAGAAACTTAGAAGCAAAACTTCAAATGATACATCATAACTTTAGTCCTCATTTAAGCTGTGTTTTACTTTGCAGAGCCATAGCTCTCCCTCTTACAGAGACTTGGGCCATTTTCCTCTCTCATTCTGGCAGCCCTGGCAACCCTGCAGCACCCATGCATGAAGGAAGACAGTCCTTGGTCTTCCTGATCTAGAAGCTCAGCTTTCAAACTCCAGCTGGTCTCATTGCTCCTTCTCTGGAAGACGCAGGTTTCCATCCACAATCTTTTTCCCAGAGAACAACCCACTTTGCTTTTTGCATGGTTGTGCCCTACTAGGTGCTTCCAACTCTTTCTTACAAGTCTTGCAGACACTACATGTAATAATACATTTATTTCTATAAGACTTTTCTATAACTGAGCTTTGCTTTAACAATATTCACATTTGTAAATTATGCTGCTGCTGCTTTTTTTTTTTTTTTCCTCTTCTATTGATTTAATTATAGACTCAAGGAAGAAAAAGTTTATAGTGAATGTAGTACTATGTATAAATATATACTGTCTTACACTTGCTCCTGTAAAACACCCTCCCTTCTGGTTGGCTCCTTAGAAAATTCTTATCTTCTTGTATAGGAGCAGACAGGGAAATGACAACAGTCCTCTTTTCTTGAGGATGAAGACAGGTAGATTAAATATTCTGAAGTCTTTCAAGAAAACACAATTTTTGTAATGTAATAGAAGATGATTTTTCTGAGGGGCCATGTTAGCCCAGATACTCATCCTGCTTCATCTCATCATCTGTTTTGCCAACATCTGGAGTATATCAGCACAGGATTTTCTAGATATTTCTGTGATGCATTTAAGTTCAGTTTGTTCTGTATTTAGGAAAGGAGGATATTCTCGTTTTTTAAACTATTTCACTAGTCAGGAAGGATAGAAGGTTGCTAGAATACTCTGAGTGTCATTTAAAGGTCTTTGAATATAAAGTATACAGCATTCTGTTGTTACAATCACTAAACAAGTTAGAAAGATGCCATGATATTGGAAAGGTTAATGGAAAAATCTTAGTAAACAGATGCATTGTTAAAGCTTCTCTAGGGCAAGCTTGAGTAGTGAAGTTTGGAAAGCCATTAGCACAGCTGCACCAACGTATGTTGGTACAAGCTGTCTTTAAATATTCTGCTGGCAACGGTGTAAGTAATACAGTAGCACAAATGCACCTGACCACATTCGGTCATTTCTATTTTCAGTTTAATTGCCTGTTAAGGAGCACTAAGGAATTCCAAATAATTCTAGTGTGCTTCATCAACCAGCTGTGAAATACACTATTGCAGCTACATAAGAATAAAGACTTAAAAATAATAAGTATGTGTGCAAGCAGCTTGTGCTTTCTCACCCAAGGATGTTAGAGGCACTTACGTGTCATGGGTATAACAGAGCATTTGGAAAAGCAGACTCCATTCATACTAGGCACATGGCATGTGATTTCCTATTGAGCTATAAAGAGGAAAATAGCATAATCAAATGCAAAAACTTTTCAGAGCTGTCAGCTAGCACAAAGCTGTTTCTGGGAAAACAAACTGCACTATTTACAAATTGTGATATCATCAGGAGCTATTTATATAGTGAAAATAATTTACACTCCAATTACGTATTTGTAGATAGTCCAGCCAGAAATGGCCACTTGTGTCATCCAGGCTGACCTCCAAACTAGAAAGCTAGAAATGAGGCTAAAGCTGGCTTTTTTAATTATGAAATATACTTTACTTGGTGAGGACCGCTTTTAATTTTTTTTTTTTATTACAGCATTGAAAACATCTCTGTTTTCAGTAGCCAAGCACATTTCAAGAGAATCAAAAGAAGAAAGCTGTTAACATGTAAAGGGCTTTTTTGGCAATTAATCATGAGGTCATAGGAGATGCTAGATCATTACCTCTATTTCTTGCCAGAAGACTAATTTTTTTTAGAGTGTTTTTCCAGTCAGATTTAATTTGTGGTAAGCCGTTGGGTGTGTACTTCTTTACTGGGGAATTGATCTGCATTCTATCACTCATTTGGAATTTTCTTCTTTTAACTTCATTCAATTATTTATAATTATGGAGATTCATAAGTGAGATTAAGCAGCTTTTCACTGTCTATAACCTTTTATCTAGATTGGATAGGTAGAGCTTCCTTGTTTAGGTAACCCACGGAAGGGTAACCGTTCTGCGCTCTTAAATTTGGATCTATAGCACAGGACATGGTGAATTCTGAGATGCACTTTGTAAGGAATTTTTGTTGTTGTTGTTAAATGAATCAGAGGAGTTCTTTATACCAATGCAAATTGTCAACAATAACTACTGGCTGAAAGAAAATAGCAGCAGGGAGCAAGAGGACACTAGGTGTTTCTCAGTGCTTAGTAGTACCTGTAGTAAAAAGGCACACATTTGCCTTGTTACAAGATTGAGATAACTGTGGAAGATTAGATTACATAGTGACTTCTGTATTAGAGAGTTTTACTGGAGTCTCTGAAAACACTTTCATCTCTCTTTGTACATTTTGCACAAGCAATTAAATGTGCTGTGGGAGACATTAGATGGTTAAAAGAATGTTACCAGAGTGATAACAGCTATGTTTGCAGAGCCTGGTGAGGTATAGGGTCTAAAAAATGTAAAACAACCCACCTCTCCCCCCCAGCTCCCAAAATATTTTCTGGGCATTTAAAAAAATGGTATTGCTATATTAATATTTCCCCCTTCCCACCCAATATTCTTTAAAATTACTTTCTTCATGCTGTACATGCAACATTGGGCACTGTCTGATGAAAGCTGCCTCCACTTTGCTTCATTGAATATAAGTTTTTAATTGAACATTAGGCATATAGCTTTTCTCACAAATCTGTATGGAAATCTTTTGCTTTGCAAAAAAAAAAAAAAACCCAACAAACTGTAGAAATAAACAGAATATACACATGTGTTTTGTATCTAGCACAAACATCACTCATCATTTGTGCATGTTTATTCCAGCACTAAGGCTCAAAGAAAGCAGTCATGTATGTTAGGGATTCAAGAGGAATGGGTGTGTGTGTGTATGCTAGTGGACAGCTCATTAAGAAACATCCTATATGTGGTATATAATTAGTCCAGCTCATATAGCAAGATGCCATCAGGAGCAATTCAGGAATAAAACTCAGTTGTTTCATCTACCTCTCAATGCCAGGTAAGAAACAGTGCAGATTTGATGCCTCCCAGGATGGTTGAACTTTGTAGATGATCTGCAGCAAAACTTTGGTATCGAAGCAATATTGCTACCTCGTCATGTAGGCTATTCCTTTTCCTTGATGAATACTTTCTTCTTAAATATTCCCAAATATCAGCTTTTCCTGGTCAGATGTCTTAGCAAACGAGGGACTTTGCACTTCTGCTAAAGAGGCAAATCTAGCCCAGAGAATAAGAAGATTGCCCTGAGCTTGACTAAGCAATAGTGGCTGTTTGGTCAGTTGAACCTGTTGCAAGATCCTCCTTTTTCCTTTCAGGTCTCTTGGCTCTTGGAAAAAGTCTCCTGTCATGTATCATGACTCAGAAGCTGTCCAGTCTGTAGCTTTGCTTATAGTACTGTGAGTGACTTGACCTAATACAATCTGCAAATGACCAAATAACTTCCATTAAAAAGTTACCAACTTGTAGTTATTAACTCTCTACCTATCACCCTACAGTTTCACAATCAGAATGGGTAAATGTAATTTCACTAAGATGTTACTGAGGTGGGAACTCAGTTTGGGGCCCATGAAGTTAATGAACTTGCCTGTAAAGTGCTCTTCCTTTTACTTGTTGTCAGCAACAACCTTTTTAATCACAATCACGTCTGCTAAAAGAAGGAGCAAGTTGTAAGCTTTCATAGTTGAACCTCTTTTTGCTGTATTCCACAGAGATGTAATTATCCTATCTTTATCCCAAATTATTAACCAGAGCTGTATGCCACCTGGATAAGAGCATCAATTTTCTTAGGCCACTGTCTCCTCTATCATATATTGCACTCCATATCATGGAAAGAAAAACATGTGAAGATGTCTAGATTTTGTGACATGAAAGAGCAGAATGATCTTTTTTTTTTTTTTACTTATTATCAACTACATTGATTAAATTATAATCTAGGGAGTGGTTTACATTAGTTGATAATACTCAAGTGTCTAAATCAACTTAAAAAGCAAGATTTTAGGACAATCTTGCATTAAAACTGTGTGATGACATAGAATCATAAAATCATTTCAGTTGGAAAAGGCCCTGAAGATCATCTGGTCCAACTATTACTTAACTACTACTAAGTCTGGTGCTAAACCATGTCCCTTAGCACCACATCTCTGCATCTTTTAAGCACCTCCAGTGATGGGGATTCAACCACCTCCCTGGGGAGCCTATTACAGTGTCTAATAACTCTTTCAGTGAAGAAGTGTCTTCTAACATCCAATAAAAATCTCCTGTTGTGCAACTTGAGGCCATATCCTCCCTGTAGAGCTCTGTATGTATAGCTTAATGGGTAGAAGTCTTTCAAACACATTTGCTAAAATCTCTGAAAATCTTTAACAGGAAATCTCTGGCCCTTTTGTTTCATTTTGTCCCTTTGGAATATTTGTACTGAAGTGTGGAAACAAAAGTAACTGCATGTCCTTTTAGTCTGCTGAGAGTCTAGGTAGAGCTCCTTAAAATGTTGAAAGGCACATCAGCAGTCCCGACAGTCAAGACTTCTAGGGAAGTTCCTAACGATGAATAGTAATGGAGAACTTATCCAAGATGTAATAGGTGTGAAAGACATCTAGTAAGATAGTAATTATTATTTTAAAGAAGACAATCATAATGCTACTGTGTTGTTTGGGTCTTCTTTCTGTGGGTTTTATTTATTTATTGCCTTCTACCCCCACCCTTTATTTTCCATTTAGATATATTTGGCTTTTCTCTTTTACAAATAGAGTAGTTATACGTTAATTTTTAGTCTGCTAATCATGCTAACTTTTACTGAAATAAAGGGGTGCACTTTCTTATTTTTATGTGTAGCAATGATGCTCTCATTATAGCTATAGGTACCAATATTTTACACTCATAATCTTTTTGTTATAATTAATTCAACAATAAAAGATTAATACGGTAGTAGAAAGTGGTGACTAATTTTTCCAGCCGAAGTTAAGGAGGGAATGTAGATGGACAGAATGCAATTAAAGAGGCTGGAAATTGGCCAAGATGCTGGCATTGTTATTTTTGCTCTTGCAAAAGTACCACGGGATCTTTAATGGCCCTGAGTGGCCTCAGTTGCATGTCTGTTTTTGAAAGATGGATGCTGGTGATCCTCCACTGCATTGTGAATGCACTGCTAATGCTTGCCTAGCTGAAAGCTGAGAATAAGAGCAGGATGAAGAGAACTGTTAAACAGTGAAAGATCAAAATGAATGAATGGTGAAAATGAGGACCCCTCCCTTCTTCAGGAAGTGTCTTATTGCTGCCTTGAAGAAGTGGTAGTTTGATGCATAACTCATTGAAATCAATGAAAAGAATCTAATTGATTTCAAAAGATCTTTGTTGAAGACCTGAGTTCAATTTTATCTTGCTCTTTGTTCTCTGGCAAGGATTAAAGCAACCAGGAAGTCTTGTATCTGACTATATCTTCCCAAAACATAAAATGAAATTTTATAATGAAAACAGATTTTTCCATAAAAGCTGCTGCTCAGTGTTTGGTGAAAATGGTCTAGGCCTGGAGCACAGCCTCTGCTGGGTTATGAAATGAATCAGATAGTACACATGGCCCTACAGAATTTGTTTGTCATTTATTTATATCTGTGGGGTTTTTTTTTCAGTCTGAGTTTACAAGACCTGTATACCAAAGATGGGCTTTGTTTTTACCTCATTTTTCTGTAACCATTCTTGAAGGAATAATATATCACAGCAGATAAACTTCATACATCTGTTGCGTTATGAGGAGCTATGTTGTTGTGCTGGTTCACGGTTGTATCATTCAAACTACTCTCACACTTTCACTTACTCATTAGAATGAATTTAAAGTACTTTTATCCCTAAGTAACCAAAGTGCTTTCTCCTACCAGTGAAGCTACCTAACAGTTTCCATTATATATACTGTTTTCAGGTAAATAACTACTTTAAAAATGTAGCTTGTCCAAGCATTCGTCTAGACTTTGCTTGTCTTATCTCTGGATATTTAGAGAGTAATGACTGGACTTCAAATATGGCTATATTACAAGGTAAATTTGTTTATTTGTTATTTATGAGAACATTTTGCACAAAACCAGCGTCTGTATCTCTTAATGTGGGAGTACCAATGTCTGTACATTATTTGCATGTCAGAATTGCTGCACAGGTAACAAAGTGAAACCTCACATCCTGATTCATAGAGACATCTGAAATGCTAAGGAAGTTCCACATTTCAGTCTCACAAGTGGCCCTGAACCTTGTGTACACTGTGTTGTTGAAAATATGTAGGCAGTCAAATTTAGATAGGCAGTTAGAAACCATGCTAAAGCTAGGCTTGCATGTGTTGAAATAGATTAGGAAGATATATGTCTACCTCCACACCACCACCTATATTTTTCCCCTCTAGAAAACAGTAACTTAAAAAAAAAAAAAAAGTATTGTACCTAATCATGTTTTCCATTGTCATTCCGATGAGTCATTCCTTTGTTTAATGTGTTCTCTCATTAACAGTGTATTAGTTAGAGGAGCTCTCTTTTTACAAGTCCTCTTTTATATAAACATTCTTTTGAGCATGTAATGATCTAGGGTTTTTGCTTTTTGTTTCTTATGCTCAGCTTTTCTGTTGTTTCGATATTTTAGTGACTGCAGAGAAATGACCCTTGAAGATATAGTGTCAGGCTGGTAATGAACTGACATCCAGGATAAAAAAAAAAAAACATAAACCTTTTCTTTCACTCTCCCATGTTGTTGTGGTTTCTTGTTTTGGTTTTGTTGGGTTTTCTTGGTTTTTTTTTCTGTTCCTTGTAATTAGACTTGCCACCATCAGGGACAGTCTTAGTTATTAACAGTATCTTGCTCACCTTTGCAGAGGGACAGAAATGGGTAAGCAAAATTGTCTCACTCAGTACCAGTCTTGGAGGTGGTCAGAAAGTGGCATTCATACAGTTGAGCTTTCTTCTCTTACTAGCCTCTATAGCCTTAGGGATCATCACTTTTTCTTTGTGTGTGGAATCTCTTATTTTATGTTATTTTCGTGGTTTCTCTGAAACAGTCATGGTATCTGAATACAAACCTGCCATCTGTGATTTTGTTTATACCCACTGCTAATCAGTATAAAGATACATAACCCAAAGCCAGACATTCTTTTCTTTCTCTAAATTTCCCCACTTTCATAGCACTTCAGTGTGGATATTGTCACTGCTAAGAATCTTGAAAAGAATGTGCTGATGTTATTCTGCTTCTGCCAAAGTTGCTATCCCTTCAATTAAATTATTTTCCTAGAAACTGTGAAGTGTTGATGCACTAAAATGCATAGAAAAGTTTTTCAAGGTAAAAGGGACCAATGAGTTGTCATTACCAGAAAATTTACAACTTCTGCTCTGACCTAGGCATCATGGTTTTATCAAGGCATCCTGATTGAGTGTGAGATATGAGCATAACAGTTATGTCATCTAGATAGCTCAGCTTCAATCTGCCCTTTGTTTCCAAATTCCTACTCATTTGCTCTTGAATCTAAAGGAGAATCTCTGTTAGCTAGCTGTAGTAGTCTATCACACATTTGATGATATTGGTAAAGGCACTGACCAGCCTTAAACAAGTCAGAAATTGTTTACTCCATTTGCAGTTTTAACACACTAATCTTACTATGTGTCAAAAGAGTCACATTCCCTCGCATCTCTTACACCTGCAAGCTATGCACTGTCAGCATCAAGGCCAGTGTTCTTGTTTGGTATCACATAGACTTGCCAAAAGCTACTCAGTAAGTTAGGCCTTCATTAGAGCATGGTGCTGTCCCCATGCCTATTGGGCATTGTGTGTAAAGCAAACTGTCAGTCTGATGTGTTTACAGATAGATGGGTCAGGAGTAGAAGCAATTATTTTAAATGTGACCTGACCAGTGTGGAGCTGGAGATATTTTACACATTTATAAATGACCATCTTCATCAAACATCCAGGCAAGGATGTATTACCAAGCCAGTTGCCTGAAAGCCTTTTGTGGTAAATCAAAGAATTAGAGTCAATGTTATTTAAACTGTTCCTCACTAGTGCATGGAGTTTTCACAGTTTTTGGAAAGCTCACATCCCCTTGTTTGCAGAAACCAGAAAAGTGTGTATATATATATATCTATATATATAAAAAATGGACTTCACATATTTCTCTTCTGCTCACAAGAGGGCTTACTAATAACAAAGAATCAGGGCACATATTATATTTCTCAAATGAAACATTTGATCTTTATTCCCTAATATTTCTCATAAGGATACCATCAGGTCTATCATCTTTTTTAGTGTCCTTTTTTTTTGTTTTTTGTTGTTCTAACAAACCAGTTCCCTCTTTAAGCCATTACCTAAACGAAAGTTTACACTTCTGATTTGCACACAGGGGTGCTATTTAATGTCTGATACTCTTCATGACTGTGTCTTCAGCTTATTTTAGAATGATGATAAAAGGAGCTTCGGTCCCCTGCTGCTCACTGTGTCCTTCTCTGAGCATACTTTCCTCAGCCTTTAAAACATCAAAATTTCAAAATTGTTTGAAACAAAGTATGTTTAATCCTTGGATCTGTCAGAAATACTCTAAGTTTTGGAGACAATAGGTGTACAAAATTATCCATATTCCATTTACATTCTGCCTCTGGGCAGGTTCTAATTTGACCCTATGCCAATCTTATACTAAACTCAGATCTTTTAAGTGTAAGGTGAAGCTGCGGAGGTCTGAAAGAAAGTTTTTTTTACCACCTGTTCTGGTCTTACTTTCCTCAGATCTTTTCTACAACAGTTAAGTACCCTAAGATAAGACTCCAGTATGTTGCCCTTACTGGTAGATGCAATACAGTTACTTAAACCACTTTCTGCCTTTCACTAAAGCTGCAGTATTACAGAGGCAATGTAACGGAAAAGAGAGAGAAAGCATTTTTATAATCCGTATTTTCACCCTTACAAATTATAGATTTGTTTGTCTCTTAAGAGGTGATTTTTTTTTTTTTCCCTGAAAAGTCTGGGTATTCTGTCACCTCATCTTTGTCTAAATTTGCAAAATGTTTGGAGGGTAATCTTGACATTTCCCAGATACTTTAGGTGCAGGCTCTTTGGTGCTAGAATATGCTTCCACTGGCCATATATCAAAGTCTGTGTCTGGTCACCTTGTGCATCATAGGGCAATAGGCACATTTATTGGTCCTTAACGTTTGTCAGGTAGCTGGGGTTTCAATATAGGACAGAATTATGTCTGTTTCCCACCTTCTCCCCTTTCCAAAGTGATATTTTAAAATTATGAACCATATAATATCTTCCAGACACTGAGATCATGTTAACTTAAGATAGGATGGGAAAAGAATATCTTAATTATACACAAACAAGTTGTTCATGCTCTTCTATCTCCTCCTCTGTCTCAGAAACAGAAGGACATACCTGGAGTATTTTCATGCTATTTTAGCTTTATTTTAATTTCCTTCCTCTGCAATCCTTATGAGAAAGGCAGTAAGATGAGAGGAAAATGAGACAATAGAGGGAGGAAAGAGCAGTAAACATTTCTTTGCTACTTGATCTTCATTAAATGATAAGTCTCCAACTCTTGATGAGAGCTTAAGGCAAGTCCTTTTTAGACAACATATACAAGCTCATACTGGGAAATCTCTATTGGTCATCTACACTGCTGCAAAAGCTGTGTCTCAGCCTTTTCCTCTGTCATTTCGAAGTCAAGCAGTAGAAGCAATTCTCCTTTGTAGTCTACTACCTCAAGCCTGTTGATCTTCTTCTAAGACTATTCTGGGAAATCAATTGAGAAGAACAAAGATAATTTATGATGCTTACAGAGTCAATGGACAAGAGTAAAATAAGTTTCTGGGGAATGTAGAGTGTATATCCTCCAAGGTATGACTGAAAAAGTAAGGAATGCTTATCCACTTGTTTCCCAAGGAAAGTGGTGTTAGCTCTTCAGTCTCTTTTTGGGACAACATGGAAGACAGTATGGTTGTTACATTTTGAAATTAGAATAGCTCTGGACTTGCTGACCCAATTATCTTTTCTATTTGTAATTACTGTTGATGTATTTAGTCCCTGTTCTTTTGTCATTAGGATGTCTTACCCAGGGCCAAAAGCATACACTGTGTTCCTCTAATACAGATGAATTTAACTTAGGATTTTAAAAATTTTTAGTAACAAGCTATGTCTAAAAATCTAAAGTGTATGTCTGAAGTGGTGCAATTTCTTTTTTAACATTTGAAATTTTCCCTTCACAGTGAAACTTACTTTCCACAGTCCATCCGAGCATAGTATTTTAACACCAATATATGTGTCATATTCAGTGCAAGAATACTTGAGCAGGCTTTAGTAGATATTGTCTACTCACATATTCCATTTCTCTTCTTCTCATCTTCTTGACTCCTCTTACCCTAGAGATTGTTATTCTGAATTAATACTGAGCTGTGTGTTTTCAGAAAGGAGAGTGTGCCTTCAAATGAGTGAAGCAAAAATATACAAAATACACTATTTTTACACCAGAAGCATTTGTTGACCAGTCTATCCTATCTGAACCTGGTGCTTCTTATATTGGGGAAATCCCAGTCTTTAACCTGTAGTATTAAATAGTTCAGAAAAACTGATAAGGTGCTCAGTGCTGTTTGATGTCCAGAAAAGATGGCCTGGAAACATGTTCAGCTGGTTTTTAACCTCTCCAAACTTGGTTTATGCCTTTAAGTATGTAAGTATGCCCAGTTTTGCTACACAGTTTTTATGAAGCTTAGTGAATGCAATTATAATGTATTATTTACCTGTATCTTGCTAGCAGGGATAACTCAGCAGCAGAAAGAATAGTAAAGCAGTGTACCCAAATTGATTGGTTGTTTTTACTATTTTTTTTTTCAAAATTTAATTGCTAGCTTGCTTTTCCCAGTCTTGATCCTATCTCTGCTCCTCCTTGTGACTGAAATGTTTTTTCTCTCAAACCACTCTCTCACTTCTTTATATATTTCCCCTTAAGCCCTTCCTTTTCTATTTAGCTTGTGATTGACTCCCTTTGAAAAGCATTTTGTGCTATTGTGTGTTAACTTAAATTGTATTTTACATAAAAGGTATGAGATAAAATAAAGGAAAGGGTGGGAGAAGATGCATTAATGTGTGAGCTGAAAGATAGAACAAAGGGCTGTTTTTTAATTCAAGCTGAAAATAGAAAATAAGATACTTGCTACACATCTGTGCATGTCAACAAAACGGTGACTTTACTCACAGAATAAAAAGTATAAAAATTCTCTTTAAGCTACTGAGATATGATAAGTTAAGAATCTAACCATGTCATTCACTGATAAAAATAATCCTAGTCTTCTTTTTAAACACTTTTTTAATGTTGGACAATGTGAGCAAATGAAAATAATTTGCATTATGAAAAACTCCTGTAAATATATCTGCTGAATTGCAGTGTGCAGCTCCAGCAGGATATTGCTTAGAGAGATTTTGTTTAAACCATTTATTGGAGGCATATATTACAGTATATCATTTACTGGCTGGAAGCCATGCAATATGTGTCTTAACAAAAAAAATTACCTTGTAATATGAGTCCCTCCAAGGCATAATTATATAATAAAGTTCTTATTGGGAAAACTGGAAGAAGGCCAAGCCTTGTCCAAATATAGTGAATGTCAGAGCCAAATTTATTATCCTTAGCTATTAACAGGAGAAGGCAGGTTTTGTTTACCAAGCCTAATTCTCTCCTAATTACAGCCACTATAAAATAATTACTATCCATGGGATAACAACACAAGACAGAGTGACTAACAGAAGAAACTGCAGGGGTTAGAAAACAGAGTGCAATTCTGTGTCATTTTGAACAGCTTGTGTACTGCCATGAACAAATTAACGGACTTCATTAAGGAATTATGTTTTAAGAGTGGCTTTGCAGTGAAGCAGTAAAGCAATTAATGTATCTTATTTGGTCCTACATCTGAGTTCTAGTGCAGTTTTAGACAGCAACTTAATTTCCTTTTTCTTTTCTTTTCTTTTTTTTTTTTGATGTATCAAGTATAATAGGATACAACCTTATTACTGAGTAAGATCAGTAATGAGTGTATGGAGGAGACTTTATTTTGGACACATGATGCCCAGTCTCAGCTGACTTAAAATGTTTTACTGAGTACATTTGTACTATTCTAATCTTAACTGAATAAAGAAAATAAAGTGAGGAAGTTAACTATGCTAAAAAATAATTTGCATATTCAAATATTTATTTTTGTTACATTTTTTATTAGAATTCACAGCCCTAAATAAATGTTGTATATAATGTCCATTTATAATTGAGCAAGGAGAGTAGGTTCTTGCAAAATTGTCAATATCTTATTGTTGCTTTCCATAAAAATGAAAATGTTTCTGAGTTGAAACATAATAGTTCATTAAATTTGCAATGTTTCCATTCTCAGTTTGACTATCCTCTTCCATCTTGTCATACAACCCGAGAGGTGCACAACAGACATAAGGTTAGGGTGTTTTCTGCACAATTAAAGTGCAGGTATCAAAATCAGCCTGTAGACAACATATTCACAGTGTAAAATGTTCAAGCTGTCTTCCCTCTGTAGCAGCCACTCCACCCTATAGCAGGACTAACTCCCTGATTTTAGTGACTTAGTGGGAACTGACAAACTCAACACACTTGGGAGTCTGTTTTAGATACCAGTTTTAATGGGCCTCCAGATGGCCACATGAAAGCAAAAGGATTATTATAGTAGCCCCCAGCCGTGCCATTATAGATAAAGGTATATTAGAGTTTCCTTTACAAACCCCTTTTTTGAGGGTTTTACAACTCCATTATAAAATTTTCTTAGCACCAGAAGTCAAAATAAATTTCTCAGCCCACACAATATGTTTTAGGGGATTATTTGTATAAGGTACGTATATCAGCATAGTCTCTGTTTGTCCTCTGTATATAGCAGTGGTTTTAAAATGTCATATTTTAAGAAGTTACTCATGAAAGTAAAATTTAAACGTGCATACCCTCACTTCGGTTGAATCAACTCACTGTCTTCTGTCGTTTGAGATCAGCCAAGAGACTTGTTTATATCCATTAAACATCCTCTCCTTCAGTTATTGATCTAAGTACAAGAGTATGAAGAGTGGAAACTAAAGCTAAGGCACAAAACTAAAGTGCTAGAAATATCGTTGGGCACTTAATGTGAATATCATGATAAAATCTAAGAGAACTGGGAGACCCAAAACCAAATATTTTTTAATGTATCTGCAAATTTTAAAGCCACCAGAATTCTATGTTCTGGATCAGATCCTCATTAGTTTATACACTGGTATTCAAGACAGGATCCTCTTTTAGCTCTGGCAAAGCTAACTTTACCAGTTGTGTTTGTTGGTTCTCTGGTTTTGCCTTCATTTCCCTGGTCTCTAACATCAGTGGCATTAAGTTATTAGAAAAGTTCTTCTGCGTGTTACAAGCAAAACCTGAATATCTAATTTCATATAACAAGTGTACACAAAATTACCTTAGGAAAAAAAGCAAAGGAAAATGCTATAAACTGTTTCAGTTAGTTTCTTTCTCTATCTGACCATAAGACCAAAATGAGGGTTGGGTGGTGTTTGTTTGTTTGTTCTCTGATTTAATCAAACAGTTTCTCATAGTTTGACAAATTCAGTGCAATGTCCTGAACAGGAAAACTAGGATTGTGTACCGTAAACCTATGGGAGTATTAAAGACACTTCCCAGATATGGAATCATTAACTGATTTCTTCCTTGTTTTTAAGGGTGATTTCTGAAGTTAAAACAGAAGGTAACTTATTGCCACTTGAATATGATCTTCTCCATACATCATATCATTTCAGGTTATACTTCAAAATATTCATTGTGAAGACCAGCCCTGTACATTGGCATTGCAGAAAAGGAAACGCCATTGTAAGATATTGTGTCAATAATTCTACATATTTATGCAGCCAAATTATGAATTGATATGATCTATCATAATGGCTTTGCCATGTCAATGTCTGCATATTAACTGGTCCATTACAGGATGATACTGTGTCAGTCACAGATTTTCAGGAGTCCAGAATAATTGTTAAGTTTCAGTCATTTATCTTCAGTTGCATCAAAAATGAAAGGCTAACATCTTTCCTGCATGTTAAATAATTCTTGTAATTAATAGTAAAATAATTAAGACAAAGAGCATGGAAACATTTATTGGTTAGCATTTTCCTAAAGGTAAATGTCTTCAAAAGTGTTTTAGGACTATTTTGACTGTTCTGCATGATTTACAAATCACTCTATCACATAAAATTAAAAGCTCTACAGAGAACAACAGCTTATTATAATAAAACACAACACTTAAAAGTGAAACGATATCTAATTTTACTTCAGATATGTGTCCCTTATCTTCTTAATGGTTTCCTGAAGATCTCTGAGTTGATAAGTAGTGCATTTGAATGGGATACATGTCTTCAAATATTGCAGAAAATTCAAGTGTGAGATGTCACGTACTGTAGCAAATTTGCTACAATACCTGGGCACAAAAGGGTGAGTTAAGGATGGACTGTCAGCACGGAGGTCGTGACCTGCAATGGAAGTAATGTACAGATCTAGAGTGCTAATGAGGGAAACAATGACTTCCACAATAATGATGCGCAATGCTGTATAACATCCCATGTATTCTTGTATAGCCTGTAAATGTCACAGGCCTCAACTAGAAATCAGAATTTTCTCGCTTTTGATGGCTTGTCTTCTGATGTTTGGTGTGTTTTGTAGCTGTAGCTATTGCTCTATAGATAAGCCATTCTAGGAAGCTAATGTCGCATGTCATGAACATTACTGAGATGGCAAAGCACTTGTTGTTTTTGCATGCATTTCAGAGCCAAAAAAAAAAAAATTAATGGCTTTAACTCTAGAATTTACATGCAGTTTATTCTATCTATGCTCTGGAAAGGTTTTCATATGTGCTTTAGCAAGTAAAGTCTTCATTATTACGAGTCAGATCTCTACATACATGTTTGGGTTCTCAGAGTTGTATCAGTTTCAGGATAATCTTTTACTAGAAATGCACTTCTAGCCAATTCCCACTGTTTTGCACAGAATTAGAGATACATTAGTTTCCAGGCTACTTGAGTTATTCTTGATTACAGACAGGAATGAATGATTATATGAAACACTGCAAATATAAACACTTTTGTTTCTGATTTCTGTATTTGCTTTGTTGTACATTGGAGCAAGGCTTGGAAGCATTCTACTGAGCAACACTGGAATTCATTGTTGACTGTGACTTCCCTATTGTGCTGTAAGAGACACTTCAAAAAGTGTTTCTGTTTCCTGAGGAAACTTTACTTCCAACTATTGCTTACTGATTAGGTTAAACAGACCTTTGACTAAAAAGCCTTAGCAAGTACCTATGCATCCAGGTACAGTGTTAGGCCTCCAGTACAACTGCTGGAGATTCAAGATATCATCATCTGGTGTATTCCTGGTCTGATTGTTATGTATTATTTTTAAGTATTTAAATTTGAAATGGAGAAGATTTGCAGAACTCTGTAGGTGAAAGCTTCAACTTTGCCATCTTTTGAGAGCCTCAACCTATAAGAATCAAGCACCATTGTGTCAGAGTACAATTGACAGTCTGTTGAGGGATACTAAAAAACAGGGCTGGAAATAGAAATAGAAGCTAACTTTCAGCTTTATCAAGTGTGATGCTTCAAGGTCAGAATGAAATTCAGTGATGGGGTAGCACAAAGATGCTTGCACGGCAGGTGCCCTGGTCAATCTATAAACTCAGAGGCCATCAGTCTCTGCTTGTGCCAGCCTGCATTTTAATCAGAAGAAAAATATGTGGCACACTTAAGCATGCTTAGTGGTTTCAAATCATGCAAGTCCCAAAATCAGAATATCAAAAATGCATCAAAGGAGTTTCAAGGCACATAGGAAATGTATAAATGTATAAAATCTTGACTACGCAAACATTGCCATAGGAAAATTAGTTTAAAATCTACTAATATATCAGATTAGGAATTCCCTCCTCAATTATTCTACAGTGCCATAAATTGATCCTAGTAAGAACACACTTTTCTATGTCTTTTTCAATTTGTCCTATGTTGACACAGAGGCTAGTATGATGACTGAAAAAGCAATATCAGTGACAAGTTACACTGTACTTGTGAACTTCCACTCCTTTTAACTTGTTTCCTCAGTCCTAT
The DNA here is from genome assembly GCA_013396835.1 of Psilopogon haemacephalus. Classification (NCBI taxonomy): domain Eukaryota; kingdom Metazoa; phylum Chordata; class Aves; order Piciformes; family Megalaimidae; genus Psilopogon; species Psilopogon haemacephalus. Next base: position 38,770 of record VWZI01010051.1, read on the forward strand.
GCAGTACTTTGCCTTGGATGATCTGGTGTGATTTGAACAGGAAATTTGTTAACTGTTTTCTGGTTCAGGGAGACTAAAGGGTAGTAGCAATGGGTTCTGCATAAATGACAAACACATCATATTGGAAAAAAAGAGTGGCTGTGGGAGGAGTCAGGGATGCAAAGGCAGATCCAGACTGAAACAAATCTTTGGGTGTTTTTTGGTTTTGTTGTTTGTTTGGGGTTTTTTTGTTCATTTCTCAGGGTTTTGTTTTGTTTTATGATTTTGTTTGTTTTACCCAGAAGAAATGTCTGCTGATTTCATGAGCCAAGTATTCTTAATGTTTTCTTTCACAGATAAATAACAAGGAAAGGGTAACAAAGCTGAATAGCTTTCTGGTTGTGATCAAGTCCAAATTTCGGTCTGGCGAGATACTAATGTGTAGCAAGTGAGAATGATATTTTCATTCTGCTCTGCAGAGTGATAAATTAAATGGCTTAATACTCAGCTGATTTTTTTCCCCCTATAGCAATTTGTTAAGTATGTTCTCTACAGAAAGTGAAGAGTTTCTTTAGCTGTTTCACTCTTTTCCTTCTTTTACATCATCTTCCTCCCCACCCTATCATATCTTTCTTCTGACTTTAAGACATGATAATCAGTGTTCCTTATGTGTACTCATACACATACACAAATACCAAATAGTGCCCGTGTGGTGAAATATCCCCTAACCTGATGAAGTAAAGATGACTTACATTGGATATTTCCATTTTCTGCGTCATCAGCATACAATAACCTAGGCACTGTAGCATCACTGATATGTTAGCTCACTGGGTATGTACTCCATCACACATGCATGTGATCATATATGCACAGCAGATATATCTGGGATTTTCAAATGTTTCACAGCCTAGTTAGATGTGAAGCAGTTGCTCTTTAAACTAGGCTAAGGGGTGCACACAGAGAAATCCTGAACATATGTTCCAAGTCTCAGATTTTGCCTAGACAAGATTTTGAGACAGATAAAGAGAACACATCCAGATTTTCATCTGTCCTAATCTCCAAATAGCAATTCCTCAGCATGATGTTAAAATCATAATGACTTTTTTTTCTCAAGCCAGAAAAACTAAGTTTTCCGGACAGGCACTTTTATTGGTTGTGTAGTACAACCTTATACTCTGATTCTTTTTCACTGTGTAATGTATGTAAAATATATGATATGGCTCTCCCTGCTGTGTACCACCAATGTTATCCACTAAATATCACAGGAAGAGTTTGGAAGCAGTCTAGCTTCTATGTGGTTGTAAGGGTTCATTGTTTGGTAATGAATCTATTCGTTTTCTGACATACAGCAAAGCTTATCACACATGTCATACAAGGTAGGACAGACAGAAATGAGATCTGCTAATACCTCCTTACCTTTAGAGAGAGGTTTTAAAACCAACAATGATCCTAGTCAAACTTATGGATGTTCCTTGTGCTCCTCCCTTTAGTTAAACTTTGGATACATAATTTACTATAAAGACACAGAAATAAAAAGCTGTTCCATACCTATAATGACAGATACCATCTAACAGTGTGCAAGGAAAGCATTTTCCTAACATCTGTTTCCTCCATTACTATAGGGCATTTTTTTTCATTACGTGATGTACAGTCACAGCTTAGTAAGAGTTCTTTAATTAATATACATCTCTCCCAATGTAAGGATGCTTATCTATGTAACTTCTCTGAAACTCTTTTACTTAAATGTGGGCATTGCTGTTTAAAACGGAGATGTATGAAGTAACAGTCTCTAACAGTACCTTTAAGATAATGCTAAAATAAAGAAGCAGGGAAAAGCCCTATGAAAGCTTAGTCATCCTAAAAGATCTTGAACCAGTGTCTTAAATTTTACACTGTAACACAACATGCAACTGCAGGCCAACCCACCAGTGATAACAAATGAGAAATTCTGAGGATTACTGAGCACTGTGCACATTTTCCCAGTGGATCACAACATAGTTTGTTAGCACAGGTGTTCCTGTAATTGTGATTCACTGGGGTAAATGCTCAGTGTTCAATGGCACTCTTCCACTTCCATCTTTTCCTGGGGGTGTATTGATCTGATTGGTACTGACCTGCACTACTGGATAACAAGTAAGCCTACACAGATGGGGGCTTTATTCATATTCCAAAGGTTAAACCACAGTCCTATAAAATATTAAAAAGAATTTTCTTTTTTTAAAGTGCCACAGAATTTCAGAGCACAAATTGCAAAGAGTTTCTGGAGATCAGCAACATTAAATTCCACATGGTTCTTCTGAAAATCTCTCCCTAAACCACTTAAAGCCCATAGTCTGTGCAGGTACAACTCATGTCAGCTTCATAGGAACCTGTAATATTTTCTTTTTGTAAACTTATCAGGGATTTTATTACATTAGTATTTTGTTGCAAAATTTTCTGACAAAAAATGTTGGAGTAAGTAGGTTTCCTTCAGAGAAATTCCAGATGACAAGTCTTCATCTGCTTACTTGGATGATTTTTTAATCAATTAAATTTCTGCCTGGAGGCTAAAATTTTCCAAGTTACGACAAAAAATAAGAAAAAAAAAAGAAAAAAATAGAGAGGTATTTGTTTTCAAATTCCCTTCTCCAAAATAGTTTTTTTGGACTTTCAATGAAATCACTTTCAGAATATGACTCTTCACAAAAATGCATGTGTACTTACATATGTACAAATGCTCCCACATGCAAATATACACGAATACACTCAAACATTTGAAACACACATACACAGACACTTGAAAATGGGGTTTCTTCTCAAGTCAGTCTTCCACTCCGTCTGGATGGAAAAGAAGTTGGACCAGATCATACCATTCTTGAGGCATCTTCTTTTTTTTTCTTTTGCCCTTGTGCTCCACTTCTGCTCCAGAAACTTGAGGAAAAGCCAGCAAAAGTATTTGGAAAAAACAAAATTACCTGATTCCTTGTAACCTGCAATTAATGTGCCCCATTGTATCTGGCTCTGCAAAGTTCCCATGAAGGTCTCTCTGCTACATACATTACACATTAACTAACTTTTTTGTCTGAAACATGCTTGGAGTACTGTTCCATATCATACCCCTTTATCATAGTGCCACTAAAATTTCCCTCATGATTTCCTAAAGCTTCTCTGTCTAAAGCTACAGTGATTTTGGGGGGTTTTCAAGTTTCAGTCTAAAATAAATATACAGTAAGGCTTGTGTCTGCAAGTGTGGATTATACACTACAAATGTGGGATTTTTGGTGTGTTCATACACAAACTGTACATCCAGTGTATTATAGGTAGTATGATATTGCATGTACAAGTCTTGCTCCAGGCAGAGAGCATATACTTTTACCTGGTTAAAATGTAGCATTTGGCTTCTTAAGAGAATATGATTATAAATTATGCCTGATTATGATAATGAACATATTTTTGTATACTGAAAGCACTAATTCATATCCTTACATAAAACATTCATAACTTCCTGTGCTTTTAAATTTCTGTTAGTCCATATGATCCACTGAGGAAGAAAAACGATTTATGATTAATAGCTATAAGTAAAGAAGTACCCTGTGAGGATACAATAATTTTGTCCATTTTCCCATCCCTATTGCTCTGAAATAATAAAATGCTAATAGATGCAAATTATGCATACTCTTTGATGCATGCTAAAAAGGGACCTCTTTAAAAACAGACATATCTTTAGTTAGAGATTACCAGCGGTCACTGCGTTATTGTTTTCTGTTTACTGCTAGCTTCAACCATAATGTTCAGTTTCATTTTAGGGAATTGTGCATCTACCTGTCTATTAACTAACAGTCTAAGCAAACATGAGTTCCTGATGGGCTAAAAAAAAAATTCAAAGTAAATTCCATAAGGAAATCTTGGACAGAGAAAACAAACATTGCCCCCAATAGGACAGTCACTGTGACTTGAAGAAAAGAAAATTGAAATACATGAAAAATCAATGAGGTAATAATTAAATTGCAGAGCCCACAGTACAGTGGCCAAAGCTCAGCATGCATTTGTTAATGTATACTGGGAATGGGGGTAATCAGCAGCTAAAGGAGGGGAAAGAATGTCTGAAGCTAATTTCATGATCAGACTCTTTAAAAACACATACCTCCTACAGTATACAGGGATATTTATAGGAGGTTAAAGATACAAATTAAAGTCCAGGAGACTATACATTCCTGATCATCCAGCATTCTTAAATCAGCCCCTTCTTCATTCTCACACCTGGGCCTCAGCTGCAGTGTAGCTGTCATTTACGCTATCCATGGCAGAGGATTGATGACAGTCATTCGCTGATGAAGCTGTATACATCATTTCTGTCCAAGCTGCACTGGCCAGATGGACCCTGACCATCCATCGCCTGTCAGGGACGCATCTGTTCACAGTCCTGCTAGAGGTACTAACAAGTCATTGGCTTTCTGAAAGGACAGTGTCAGCTGGATAGGGCACAACATAAAAACTGTTGTTATATTTGTAATAGGGATTGTATAGCACCTTTTTAAAATGTAAAAATTATTTTCACCAACTTGTAAGTTAAATAAGTTGCAAAAATCCTTCATGCTGTGGCAAATGCTTCTTGAATTAGAAGTATATAGAGACCGACCAATATTTCTAGGATATGATAGTTTCTTCAGACTGACTACTGGGCTAAGAATTTATTAGAAGAGACTACATGGTGATATATTGTTTCTCTCAAAGTACAAATATATGCAGGTGATTTTTTTTTTTTTATCTAGCATTGTTCATGAATATTCTTCATGTGGAATGTCTTTGATATGGATTAAACCTTCTATTTCACTGAAATGAAGGAGCAGTGAAGGAATATTTTACAGTTCATTCTGCAATGTAACCCTAGCCATCAGGTAAAACAAAACAAATTCCTGAAATTGTTACTTTCAAAAATAGTCCTTATTCAGCCACACAAAAGTGACTTTTTCTGTGGATACAAAAAAAGTAAGAATGTTATTTTAGGGCAAAGGCTGTAAGGAGACATTCACAATTCAAGTATGTTCTTGCCCCTCCAGTCTCTTGGCTAATATGTCCATGACTATGTAGAATCACATATTATAGCCCTTTTGATGACTCAGAAAACAATACTATTTTTCTGTACAAGAGTTTGCTTGGGAGAGATTTAAGAATGCTCTTTGAGTAAGAATAAAAAGAGTATATGGTATCAGAGTATTTTGAAAGAAATGTTCAACTTTCCATGTGTTTATGGCTTAAACAGTGGGTTAAGTAAAAGATCTTAGTGAAGAGAAATGGAAAGAATTGTGAAATAGGGCTTCTTCTATAGGTGATACTCTAGTATTGCTATTGTGGATAAATGATACTTTACCACATTCATAAGAAGGCCTCTTCTAAGGCTCTCCTTTGAGTCATGCAACATTTGATAACTCCTTAGCAGTTCACAGATGCTACTTATCAGTTTGGTCATATTATTCACAAAGAAAGAAACTGGGGAAGTAAGAAAAAATTCAATAGTCCTTCAGTTTATTTAGGAATAAGGATTTCAATTCATTCTTTGCACTTTTTTTTTTTTTTCTTTTACAATACATCTCCAATCTTGTATAAACACAGAGTGAAGACTAAAGCTTTTCTATATAAAAAGAAAGTGAAATCCATGTAGTGTTATCTCCAGTTAGAGTTAGTATTCTATCCTTCTAGAAAACAAGAATAAACCATTAATTATCCCTTGAAGTGCTACATATATTTTATACTAACTAGTGGAAAGGAATTTATGTCTAGTTATCAGGAAACAAAGCCATGTTCTATATTTTCATTTTGTCTTCCTTTGTTTATTTTTTTAATTTATCTGGAGACCACGCTTAGTTGGATATAAGTTACAGCTTCATGTTAAAATGTATTTCTCCATGAGTGAAATTTAAAAAGTAAGAGGGTTTTTAAAAGCACAGTCTAGAGCTTTGTTAATCTAAATAATTATATTTCAGTCTTATTTATCTTATTTAATAAAAGGGCTAATAAAGGGTATCATATTTTTAAATTTAAAGGAGATATTTTTACAGTGAACTTGTTTTGTCTGAGTTACAAAACTGATTACATATGTGGCAAAGCAAATAATTGCTGATGAATTGCCTTTGGTGGGTACTCGTAAGAGGGAATTTGACTTCACGGTAGTGATAGTTAGCTCATCTCTGAAGTAATGCTGTATGGGCTATAATTCTAGCATAGTGAGTGTATCAAACACAGGTTTGAATGTATGGCCAACACAGCTTAAAGAAGAGTTGAACAGAGCAGAGATTATAGATCATAACATAAGTTAGAAAAAGGCCATCAAAATCAAACCAGATATAAACCTGCAGCAGATCTGGAGCACAAGAGGACAATAGCTGATTGCTGGGCTTGCTTTGTGGTGGTGGGAGTCCTGATACCCTGCAGTGCTGTGGTTTACTTTTTATAATATCTCAACTATTGCAAGACGACAGTAGTATGAATTCACAATGTTTGCAAAGTAGGTATTGCTATTTAATCAGTCTGCTTTTTGAGATGCTGGTTCCATGACATTTTATACAAACTATGCAACGCCTAGATTTTTTAAAATTATGATTCTCGTAGACATGCTCAAGGAATTTTTTGGGTTTGGATAACAGACTTAATGCATTACCGTTTTTGGTGATCATTGGCAGCATAACATGAACTTCAGTGTTACTAAAACTCTGTTAAATTTCTCCCTCAGAAGAACCTTATGACCTCGTACATTTAGAGCCAGAACACGAGTTCTGTTTAAATTCTTGTGGGTGCTAAGAAATTGCAAAAGAAGCCAAGGCCATTTGAGTGACCTCATGTAGATCTGGGACAAGTGAATTGACTATTGATAAGGGGGTGGGGGGAAGAAATCTAAGTGAAATACTTTGTTTCAATAGATTTATTTTTAATTTGGAATTGTCCATTTGTCTTGTTGTCTTCATTGGATTACTATTTCATGCTTTTATCATGATGTTGAAATGTTGCAAAATACTTTTTTCCCCCATTATACATATATATATTAGAAAAATCCATTTTATAAGATAAACAAATTCTTCAGATGAATTTTCCTTTAAGATGGAAATACATATTTGTAACTTGTAGAATAATTAAATAGTAGCTTGCTTCACAGTAAACAAAATTGCATGAATGCTACTGTAATGTGGTATTCTTCTTGAAGTTTACACTCAGAGACACTTACTGCTGCATTCTAACATGTTTTAATTATTGAGGAGGATAATCTGTGCCAAGTAAAACAGATTATTTCAATTAAAAAGAAAACTTTTTTTAAAAAAAGATACTTACAAAAATGCTTGATTAAAATATTTTATGTATATGTAAATAAATATATGAATTGCAATATATGGTGTATAAATAAAACACTTAAATACTTAGAAGAACTGCTCACAGACACATCCACAAACAAATAACAGCAGAAACTATTTTGATAGAGAGTGCTCTGAGAAATTTTATTGCAGGACAAGTACTTTAATGCGCAGCCTGAAATGAGTGACATACAGGAGTTAAAGCAAGTGTGCTCATGCAGGAGGAAAGCAGTGGGTGTAACAGTATTGACTGGGAAGACTAAAAGAAAAAGGAAAGACATATCAATTCTTTCATGACAACAAAATGGGTCCTAATAGCATTTTGTATTGGCAATAATATTGTATCATACATGTTTAAGTACTGGTAGCTTAAACCATGTTTTGTGGAACTGACTGCAGGAGGAAGACAATTAAGAAGTTGGATTTTTTTACTTATTTCCATTTATCTAGTACAATAAAAGAAAAATAAATTCTACAGACTAAATCCACACTTATGTCCAAGAGCCAAGTAATAAAAGCAAAGTCTTGGCCATATTTCAAATTCCTGCTTGATTGTATGTCCATCAAAGGGCAGCTCCTACACCATGTGTAAGAGCCTATGTGCTGTATTTTAACATCAGAAAGGCAGAATACCATGTGGAGCATGTACCCACCGAGCCACACAGAAGATCCACAGGATACAGAAAGGCACATGTGTGAAAGTAAAAAAGATCAAAACAAGATCTCAAATACCATATATCTTAGTTTTGAAGCCCCTATCAATTAGTAAGAGTTCATTTTTAACAGCTACAGCCTTACCATGCAAGCCACAAAGCTTCAGCTTCTGAATTCCCATGTAGACAATGATTGTTTGAGTAGATTTCCCTTGAGTAATGACAATTTTGCAGTACTTCTAGGAATGCTGACATTTTATTCCAGAATTAGACAACGAACTCAAGGTTATGATTTTCTCACAGTGGAAGCTGGGTTAGGCTTGGTCATTATTTTCATGAGACTTTGTCAAGAATAACCTAGACTGCTGGTTGGTGGTAGTCTTGGTGGGTGGCATCCTACCTTCAGAAGCAGTATTACAAAAACAACACCATGGCAGCAGCTCTGTGCTCTTCTGAATATAACATAAGTTTGAGATTTAGAGAAGCAGGGATCCTGTCCAAATAGGATGTTAACCTGTGTCAAATAATGAGTTTAAGTTGCATAATTATTGAGTAACTACATAAGCCTGGACTTCCTTAAAAGTAAACTGTGGTCCTAAGTCTTATGCAGCAGGGTCAGGTAGCATTTGACATTTCATTCAAAGGTCAATACTAAGAGCTATCAAAGCTGTACTGTGAGATATCAGCTGTGGGCACCAACAGGCTTTTTACCTAGAAACCTTACAAGGATGAATGATAGCATCACCTTTCACAAAAGGTGGGATTATATAGAGTAGATTTTTTTTTTTCCCAGTGCTCTGCTTTCTTTTAAGTGATTTATAAACATAAGAAAGATGAGCTTGTGTTCCTTGTTTGCTCGTCATGTTGTTTCAAACATAATTTCTGAGAACAAAGAGGTAGGTGAAAGGCCATAGAGTATGAGAGTTGAGGAGACAACTATTTAGGCAAACAGCCTCAGTAGGCACTAATACTCACATTCCGAAATGTCCTAGAATCATAGAATCATAGAATGGTTTAGGTTGGAAGAGACC
>VWZI01010071.1:0-13421 GCA_013396835.1 Psilopogon haemacephalus
GAGAGGGAGAATCACCTCCCTCCCCCTGCTGGCCACACTTCTCCTTATGTAGCCTAGGCTCTGGTTGGCTTTCTGGGCTGCAGGTGCACACTGCTGGCTCATGTTGAGCTTCTCGTCCACCAGCACCACCAAGTCACTCTCCTCAGGGCTACTCTCCAGCCAGTCACTGCCCAGCCTGTATTTGTGCTTGGGATTGCCTTGACCCAGGTGCAGGACCTTGCACTTGGCCGTGTTGAACCTCATGAGGTTGGCTTGTGCTCACCTCTCCAGCCTGTTCAGGTCTCTCTGGATGGCATCCCTGCCCTCCAGCGTGTCTGCTGCACTTGCTGAGGGTACACTCAATGCCTTTGTCCATGTCACCCACAAAGATGTTGAACAAGACTGGCCCCAGGACTGATCCCTGAGGAACTCCACTTGTCACTGGTCTCCAGTAGGACATGGACCCATTGATTGCCACTCTTTGCGTGTGGCCATCAAGCCAGTTCTTTATCCATCTGGTGGTCCACCCATCAAACCCATGTTTCACCAGCTTGGAGACCAGGATGTGGTGCGGGACAGTGTCAAAGGCTTTGCTCAGGTCCAGGTAAATGACATCAGTTTCTCGCCCCTCGTCTATTAATGTTGTGACCTGCTCATAGAAGGCCACCAGGTTTGTCAGGCAAGATCTGCCCTTGGTGAAGCCATGCTGATTGGACCAAATCACCTCTTCACTATTCTTCTGTGCCTCCAGGAGGATCTGCTCCATGGTCTTACCAGGCACAGAGGTGAGACTGACTGGCCTGTAGTTCCCCAGCTCTTCCTTCCTACCCTTTTTGAAAATGAGGGTTATGTTTCCCCTTTTCCAGTCAGTGAGGAGGTCTGTTTGAGGTCTCTTCCAACTTAAACCATTCTATGATTCTCTGAATTGCCAGTTCTGCCTTACCTGCTTCCTGGAATGAAGATAGATTTTCAGTTTATTCTGTACTATTGATAGTCCAGAATGTAATAAATTTTATGTTTAAGTGAAAAAATCTAAACAAAAACAATAACTCTTGCATATAACGTATAAGATATAGGGAATTGTATTCACAGTCATAATTATTTTAGTCCTAACATGCTTCACGTTACACTGCAAGATGTTTTAATTTACAGTAATAAACAATTTTTTATCTTTGATTGCTTTACTGGATACAGGACAGACAATATTTAAAGGTGTAACACACTTCAGTATCAGCTTTTTGGTGAACAAAAAAGCAAACCTACTGACCAAAGTTTAGATTTTTCCTTATTTATTGCAGCTGCATACTGTGGACTTCGATAACACAGATAAGAGCTTTCAAATACACTAGAAAATATAAATTATTGCCTTGAAGAATTTGTATATGACAATCTTCTTATGTTTGTTCTAGCTTAGAGGCTGATATAAGAGTTCTGAAAAGATAGCATAATTTACAAGTATGCACATTATCTTGTAGAATATAGCTGTATGGAAACCTGTCATTACCTGGTAGAACTACTGGTTTCAACACTGAAGAGGGGGTGTTTTACTTAGAATTCTATGTGATGAAATTCAAGAAAACATACTTCTTTCTGTGTCACTGTCCCAGATGACAAAATTAATAACAAATGGAGAGCCCTTCTGAATTCTTATGTAAAGTTCTTTAAAATGTTTAAGTCAGAAATAAGTCTCTTAGACAGAAGACTTAAGATTTTCAGAGGATTTTATTTGAGAAAAGACTTGTGTAATGGGGGAATGAAAGAAAAAATATATTTGCAAATATATTCAATTATTAATTATTACGTCAGAAATTTAGACTTTAAAAGTTCTGTCTGGTTTTCTTTTGTGTTAATGACCCATGAAATTTGATTCCCTTAATGAAAAAATAACAAATTCAGAGAACAGGGATAAGAAATTATGAAGCAAACCAGAAGACATTAATTGAAGTATGTAAAAGCATAAAATGGTACTGTACATTTTTTAAAATAATGGATAGTAAAAATAACAAAATAAATCAGCTTTTTACCTGTGGGAAATGACTGAGTATTTTAAGGAGCAGGAACAGCAAACAGTTAAACCGCCACATTTAGTTCCTTTTTTAAGTATTAAATACCATGATGAGACTAAAATTTCTCAGCCTATAATAGTCAGTGACCCTAAACAAAGAAAAATAATGTAGCCCTTTGAAATAACAGTGTTTGAAGCAAAACCATAAATGGAATTTCAATCCACTTGGTGATTTGCATAATTTCAAGTATTTTTCTCAGTATTCAGATTATGGTGGAAAAACCCCAAAATTAATCAAATATTAAATGCCTTTTTATGCTGTGGAAATTTGTCTTGAAAATAATAATAAATCAGTATTAAACTATCCTTTTAAATTTATTTCCCCACTGAATTTTACATTATTGTGTTTCTGAAAGTGTGTGCGCCTTCATAAGTCTAATACATTTGCCTGAGCATTTGGTAATTACTGCTTCTCTTTCAAGTTTTGAGTAAGTATTCCTACAATGAAAATACGCAGTCTGCTTAGCATTTTACTTAGTTGACAACTGTGTTTGTTGCCCCTGTTGCCAGGGAAATCAATACTTTGTATATTGTTTAAAAAAAAAAAATCTTGTATTTCTATGAAAGTTGATAAGGACCTATAAATTTTCACAATTTTGTTACAGCCTGATAGAGAATATTTGATTGAATTTTACATATAGACCTTGTCTGAAAGTATTTTGGGGCCACAGGGAGACTAATAATATCAGCAAAGTTTGAATAATAACTGTGCTTTTTCTAAGATGAGGGGTTCAGATTTGCTCTTTGACCATTTGAATCTGATAATCTCCTTAACTACACAGATTTTATGTTACAAAAGCTTCCACATAAAAGAGTTGTTACTGGCACCTGGTAGCTGCCTTAGTTTGGTTTTGCTCTGATTTACTTCAAAACATGAGCCATTGGTTTAAGCCAGTAGTACAGGTTCATCAGCGTTTTTAATTCATCTTTGCATTTTTCAAGCTTGTCTACAAGGAAGATGGAATGTAAGTCATACTACTTCACATTCTTTATATGACTAACAGAACATCTTGTAGGGAAGTAGTACAATAACAAATATTTATAGTTTAATTTGTTTTGCTGTTTAGCATTTAGGGTTTTTAAAGGCTCAAAATAATTTTATTAATTGATTTCAGAATATGAATAATACATGAAGTCTTTTTAAAGCTATATAAGGTTATAACTGTCTTCAGGAGCTCAAGTGAATAATTCTGAGGTTTATGTTATTAGCATTGTGGAGCTGAGTATGTTGTATCAAGTTATACTATCATCTCAGTTTATGAGTACTATCTCAGCATAAATCAAAGGCTATAGTATTCTTTTTTTTTTTTTTGTAAGCTTTTGCGATTTAATTATGGCAATGGCTAATTATTCATTCATTCTGTACAATCTGTGCTACTTTGTTTTCCTGTTTTGTTTTCTTGAGATATTTGAAAATGCTCAGCTACTCATCTGATTCTTACACAAGTGTAAGACAGAATGAGAAGACTGCAAGCTCTGGTCATTTGTCACCCTGGTCAAAAGTGCAACTCAAAAATAGTTATGATAAAATTACAGTCTAGAAGCTTAGTTTTTAACTGACTATTTGTGCAGAAACTATGTCTCTGCCTTCATGAGACTTGTAAAAGTCAGATTATGTTGCATGGATTACCTTAAATTTACACATAATGTATGCCATTCTAATCCTGTAGGAAACCCCTTTTTTAAGGTTCATATTAATATTACAGAAGGCAGAATTTGGTTGCTTCTTCCCCTTCTTGACCCATGTTTTGCAGAACAGCTGACCTTCCTTAACCATTAAACCCGAATATAAGTAATGATGGCAATTGCTACTGTGCTTGTCGGTATATTGCCTTCCAGCTATGGCAGCTAAAAATGGTTTGCAGAATTTCATTGCACTGCAGCCAAACTAGTTGTCATTTGATTGTTTTTGCACTATTAGACTTGACAGAGAATTGTTCAGCTTTCTGAGCTCAGAATGAGGTATGACCAGAAAAGTCATTACAGAAAGTGACACTTTAATATTTAGATTTATTTGGCTTTGATAATTGTTTCTGCTTGGTCAGTGTAGATATATACAGATGTTCAGGTTTTGTATGTTATTTTTAAATTGAACACACGTCATTAGGCCTCTCATGATAAGGCACCTTCCCTAGAGGGCTTTAAGTTTTTGCATTGTGGGTACATAGCTGATGAAGCGAAAGCTGGTGTGACAAAGTTTAACCTAGAAAATGAGAGTGAGAAAATGGTATTACAGAATAGAAAAGGAATTTGGAGCAGAATGTGAAACTGAGGCAGGCCATGCATGAACACAGTAATGAAAAAACACTCAGTGAGATATGGTTAAGTACTTAAAGGGACTGTGATAATTAGTGAGCAAAGAAAACACCTAATGGATACTCTAGGTGAGAAACAATAGAGCTGAGCTTTGTGAATCCTAGTGTTCTCTTGATCCCAGTGCTGTATTCTGCTAAAGACAAATGGTTGATTAAAATATTCGTACAGTGCAAAGTGCTGGACCAGCACCTAGTTTTTACTGAAACTCTGCACTAGTTAATCACTACTAGGTCATGTGGCTAAGGGACTTTCCTGACCAGTCACATCCTTTTCATGTGCGGTGAAGCTGAGTTACCTTGTAAAAGGACTTTTGTCTGAAGAACATAAAAGATTTTTTGTGTCCCCATGATAACAGTCAAGTAAAGAAGTAGAGTGATTCCACTTTTACTGAGCTGAGAAGAAATCGTCTTTGCGAATATCAGTATTTGCTGAACTTAATACTTTCTTATTTGATCAAGCAAGACACAATCACAGAATCACAGAACATTAGGGGTTGCAAGGGACCTTCAGAAATCATCAAGTCCAACCTCCCTGCCGAAGTAGGATCTGCTAGGGTAGTCCACATAGGAATGCATCTGGGTGGGTTTTGAAAATCTCCCAAGACAGAGACTCCACAACCTCTCTGGGCAACCTGTCCCCGGAGTGCTCTGTCACCCTCACTGTAAAGAAGTTCCTACTCATGTTGAGGTGAAAAATTCTGTATTCCAGTTTGTAGCCATTGCTCCTTGTCTTATTACTGCACACCACCAGAAAGAGATTGGCTCCATCCACTCGACACCCACCTATTAGATATTTATAGACAGTCCTCAGTGCAGTGCACGAACCTTTTGGACTGTTTATGTTTGGCTGTGTGGTCTTTCCAACTAATATTAGAGTAATTGAGGTCACCCACATCACTTGGTCTTGAGGCTACTTCCAGCTGCTGGAAGCTACTTCCAGACCTCATTAACAGCTTTCTGGTTTGGTGACCTATAGTAAATGCCCACAGACATATTATACACATTTTCATGTCCCATGACTCTTACCCATAAGCTTTCAGTGCTTTCATCACCTCCCCATGGCTTAAGATTGATGCATTCTAGTTTCTTACTCACATAGAGAGCAATTCCACCACCTTGCCTTGTCAGTCTGTCCTTTCTGAAAAGTACATAGTCACCCATTACCATATTCCAGTCATGCAAGCTGTCCCACCATGGCTCTGTAATTGCGATGAGATCATAGCCTCACAACTGCACCCAGATCTCTAGTTCATCTTGCTTGCTTTTTGAGTTGTTATGGAGACACCATAGAGACTTAGTAGGGGAGTATCTGTTACCATTGTGGGTATAACCATTGTGAGGAGCATCTGTTACCATTGTGGGGTTCCACCATCTCCTACAGCCTCTGGAATAGCAATGGAGCTGGCATCCTGCCTCACAACTGTCCCAGGGTTTTCTTCAGTGAAGCTCTTTCCCCTTTGAAATTAAAGACCTATCAATCAGCCCTGCTAGTTCTTGTCCCAGGGTTATTTTTCCTCTCAGAGACAATCTTTTCCTATAATCTAGAAGCTTTTCTAATTTAAAGAGTTAGAATTTATTAAATTAAGAAGTTATTCAATATGATTTATCAATAAATTTAATAGAAGTTTGCAAGTAGAAACAGAATTTACAATTGTAGACACTGTAGATGGGTTTTGTTTTTTTTCATTTATAGTATTCTCTGCTAAGATTTGCTAAGATCATTCTTTTGTGGACATTTTGCAATACTTTTCATGCTTAATTTTCACACTGAGTTTGTGCAGTATCAGCTCCGGAGGACAGCTTTCCCAGAAGATCATTTAGCCACTTTATAAAGTGTTGTTTTTCTTTTTCGTTTTTTCCTCAGGCTTTTATTTATAGCATATGCTTCAAAGTATGAAGCCAGGCATCATAATATAGTTCTAATTTATGCAGAAAACATTTCCTACAAGCTTTCTCAGTTCCTTTGGTAATAATACCCAGTTGGTATGGATTTCTCCTGTTGGCTTCGTTTTTCTTTCTCATCTGTTTTGTGCAAAAATGTTTTATTATCTCAATAAAGGAGAAAATACAGCATTGTTTCTAGTGGTTTTCATTATCTAACTCATTAATTCCAATATCCACAGTAAGAAATGCCATAGAAAAATGTTTCAAGTCCACAAGAGTAAAGATTTTGAACTCTAGTTTCTGCCTTTCATGGAGGAAAATTATGCTTTTAAACTATAGACTACGCAGGTTTAAAGGTCTTTTATTTTGCTTTGCTCTTCTCCCAAAACAGACTTTTAATCAGTTCTAATCATATTCTGGCAGTCTTCCTGTGTCTGTCACTGCATCCTGCCTGAAGAGTGCGATTTGTGGCCTATCTTGTGCCCTGAAATTATGAACTTTTCTCTTCCCTGAAATAATTTGTCATATTTTTCCTATAATTGTACAGAAAGTCAAAGGAAATTAAAATGTGTGTTTGAATATAATTTGAACACATAAAACAAGAAAATCTATTAAACTTTTGGGGCATTAAGACAAAATTTTATGCCAGACCACAGATGCAGTAATGTATAATCTGAGAAATTCCAAGATTATACTTGGTCTTAATTCGTGTCAAAGTTAATCAGTGGGTTTGTTCCCTAAATAAATGTTCATTACCAAGCTTGCCTAGAATGAGTGGACAAACGCTTCAATTCATAGCTAAAAACGAACTCCAAACAGTTTTGAAGAGGTACCTTTACTCGACATTCAAATTCAGAATATGTTGGAAGACGTTTTCTTCTGTATGCCACTGGTGATTGGGAAGAGTCTGTAGCTGCAATAATTTCTGATTTGGGATCACCAGGAGGAGATAATACATCACATTCAGAGTTTCAGTTTTTCACAGAAAGTTGGGGAAACATTTTTTTAAATATATTTGATATATCTTTTTTGTGTTTCATAGCCAAAGAAATTGGTCTGTCTTGTTTTGCAGAATGAAAATAGTTACAGAACAAGCCCTGACTCTTCTGAAATAGTTTGCAGAAGCTGCAACATATCCTGGGGTTGTGGACTTGGGCATGGTAGATCGTCTGTATAAACATAAATCATTAATTTCTGCTCAAAGAAGGAACTTCTGTTAATTACTTTAACAAACCTTTTTGTATTATTTTGTTACAATTTACAGTTCTGACTTTCAGCTAACCCTTCTAGAGAACACTTCCATGTTCAGCACTGCAGTCATGTAGGAAACACTTCTTTTCCCTCCCACTCACATGCAAATCTTTCCTTCCTCAAGTCACCAGTTGAAAATAGAACAGTGGCATCAAAGCAGGTCTGCTGTTCTTTGTTTTCCAGTGTGGACATAGTTTAGTTTAAACGTGGATACTGCACTGCTGAGTCCAGGAAGGACAGGACTGAGACCTGTGTGTCCATATTTAACCCTTTCTGTGAGCATGGCTGCCTCTGTAGTCAAGACTAGTAACATGATCTTTGCTATAAACAACGCTTCTCCTCAGCCTTGTCAGGCAACGTGTTACAGTCCAGCTATCAGTACAGACTGCATATCCTCAGTTAACTAGATTACAGTTAGGAGCTGTCTTTCTTCCATGTGCCTGAGAGGAGGGGCTTGTAGACAAACACAAAGCCCCTCTCTTAGTTATGTCTGAAATAACTGAGTGTCAAGTGGTATAGATCCAATGTGCCCACAGGTCTTGGATTCCACCTGTTTCCATGCACTTAAATTTTATTCAGACTTGCAGAGACCTTTAGCAGATTCCAGTGTTTATTAAACCTGAATAACGTAATGTGTTTTGTCAAAGCTCATAGTTAGCTTCACATTTAATTGGAAGAATTAATGTAACAGTAATATAAATAGTCCGACATGATTACCCTTTTTTCTGTATTTAAAGGAAATATATTGAGCTCAACAAAATTACTGAATGTGCCTTATGCAGGGCATCTGACAGAGAGTCTTCTCAGTCGGGCCTAGGCAGAGGCTGACATCTTGGTGTGTGACTGCGGGCAGTCTCAGATTAACTTTTACATGCTGTCCTTTCCACTCCCAGGTCTTTCCACCTGCTACAGATTTTCAGGCTCCTTTTATACTTCTTTGTTTCAAAAGAATGGTCAGGGACTATCACATCTCACAGCTCCATAAATGGCATGCACTCATTTGCAATATGCATGCACTACTTTGAATGCAGCAAGCTAAGATTCACTGATCAGTGAGTCCACAGGGCTAAAGTCTTCGTACAATGGAACATCTGCCCTGTATTTTCACTCTTCTCTTTGCAGGCATACCAGGCAGTGACTATATCAATGCCAACTACATAGACGGATATAGAAAGCAGAATGCTTATATAGCAACACAAGGGGCACTGCCAGAAACCTTTGGTGACTTCTGGAGAATGATGTGGGAACAAAGAGGTGCAACTGTCGTCATGATGACAAAACTGGAGGAGAGATCCAGGGTAAGGAAGCATGTATAATGTTATCATACCTGAATAATCACTTATAAAGGTTTTTGTTTCTTTCATGTGTGTTTGCCTCCTGTATGTGGACAAGAACTGATTTTTTTTCCCACATTGCTACCAATTAGAAGTGTCCATAAAATGAAAGTCTCTTATATGGGAAATGTTCGTTCCATTGTGAAGTTACCAAGACATGACACGTACTTACTAAGACTTTTATACTTGAAGTCTCTTGATTTATTTTTCTTCTATTCTAATCATAGTAGAAATATTAGGAGATGATTTAAAATTGTGCTTTATTTGTAGTATCAGGAATATGGTTTTATCATCCTGTTACGAGGAAGTTAGCATATATCAATAGCATCAGTTTTACATGGCATGAATTAAACAGTAATGTAATAAAAATCTATCTGTGATCTCTCCAATTCAATTTTATGGGGCAAAGTAAAATTAAGAAAGTGAAGGACTAAAATGTAAGGATACTTCTCTGATACGGAAGTATTATAATAAAAGATGTACTTTCTGTTGCATGATGGAAAGAGTAGTAAAAGACGGTGTGTTACTTGAAAATTTGCCAACAGGAGTGTATTTGATGACACTCATCAGTTTTAATAGTTGATATAATTTAGGGGAGGAAGAGACCAAAAGGGCAAAAAAGGAAGAGAGCTGGTAAGACAACAAAAAGAAGGAATAAACCCTATTATTGGCCAGTCAGAAGGAGGAATTTCCAGTCTTCAGCACCCTCTCCAATAGAGTAGGTGGTTCTGCCATAATACATTTAGCACAATATGACTTTATTTTGTGACAAGATATAGTCAGACTCTTCATGGGTTGTTCCTGTTTATGATGCTGTTGTCATTGCTGTCAGGTGCAAAGGATGCTACATGGCTGGTTCATTGCTGAGCTTTCTGAAAACATATTAATGGATCCTATTCTGTAGTGTAAACCAGAAGCTACAACCATATGCAGAAATCAGGAGACAGGAGGACAGGATGATTCTAACATCAGTGGCTATCACTTTTCTTGGCATCCTGCCCATAACAACAGTATCAGGGTTTGTAAGTATAAGTCCAGGAGATTGCTAACAAACAGGACCATCATGGCATAAGTACTGCTGAAGGCATTCTGGGGTACAATGTACTGAAACTTGTGGGAAGCAGCAGGGAACTGCACGTGGGAGGCATGCTGCAGGGTTGCAGGTGGAAGGCCTTAAGCAATATAAGAAGCTAAGGCACTTGAGATGAAGTGAAATGTGTTTAAAAATGTCATAAATACAGAGGTAATCAAAAACAATTCCGAAAGAAAGAGAGAGACTGGGAGTTGAAGATGAGATATATCACACAGAAAAACTTGTAGATTAGTAAAAATGTGTCTTCTTGTGGTAACTGGATAATAGTTGATGGTTCAGTAACTCATGGATGAGCTCCATTTCAAAATCAAAATGTTTTTTGCCTGTGTAAGCTTGAGAGAAACGGGAATGCGCTGTAAAGCCTAGTGCTGCACTGTGTTGGCACAGTTTTTTTTTTTCTTCACATGCTTGGGTACATATAATTGCAATGATTACATAACTCACTGAACCTCTTGGCAACAGTTATTCCTTTCTGGAGGTTTATTGTACTACATATGTATATATACTCATTCTTTCACCATTTCATCCCTTTTAAAAAACAGAGTACCTTTTTTTTGCAGTTCAAGCAATGTATAGCATTCTAATTATAGAATCACTTTCCACATGTAAATTCAGCCTACATTAACACCACTGCCTCTATGCACATGGTGGCAATTAGTACATAGCAGAAGGTAGTTATATAGAAATTTTTACTTTATCTTGAGTCTACAGAACCTGTCTAGTCTAGACACTGGTAGTTGTTTGGAATTAAGCAAATGAAATTTTGCTCCTTTCTTCACTAATTACTTCCTGTATAATAAAGTTGCTGCTAAATAGAATCTGTGCTAAGAAAAAATCTGATTCCATTGCAAAAGATGTACTTCAGTGCTTGAGAGTTTTTCTTAATACTGCAAGCCACAGGCAGCCACTGTCTAGAATGATGTTTTGATATTGCTAGATGAAATTCTATTTGTCCCTATAATAATTGCTTAACAAAATTTTAATCTTATGGTAGCCTTTGCTGACTGCACCCCAAAAAACACTGATCAGAATAGTAATCACCTGTAGAAGTGATCAGCATTCAGCAGCAGTGTATTCCAAGTGTAATGAGAAACCAGACAATATAGTCAGTGCATTGTCTGTGCATTCAGTGCTTATGTTAGTCTATTTTTTAATGAGTATTTAGCTCATTCTATATTCATAGGTAAAATGAGTTTAATACACTCGATGTAAGACATTAAGTCCAGCTATCCAGTATTTGGGTCAGCTCCAGTGTTAGGGTATGCAGCTCTGTGAATATGACATGCCAGTTACTACTTCTCTAAAGACTAGCTACATATAATTGTTGGTACTGATGGTGAGACAGCAGTGGGAATCCGCATGTGAAAAGGTAATGCAATAGTATGATTTTATTGTTACTTTTTTCTCCTGCTGTCATTTTTATATAGCATATTCTTATAGCAGAAGACCAAGTGATATTTCAAACATGAAATATAAACACTGTTACATAGCATTAAATATTAAGATCTTCACTAATTTTGTTTCTCTTTTCCTTTTGATTTGTTTTTGATTGCTTTTATGTCTTGGCAGCTAGATCATTATTCCTGCTTCAAGGCAAGATCATTTCTCTCTGGACTTCATCTGCCTTCTATCTCCATGTCATCCTTTCTGTTTAGTTTGCTTTTTCCATTACATAATTCTGCATCTTGGGATCAACCTGTTTAACCTGGACTGCACTGATGAAAATAGGGATTTTAATCACATCTGCAATAAAAAAAGCTGGTTTATTAACATGTGTTAGATATCTGAGTAACTTCAGCTTTAAGAATGTACATACTTTACAGTGGAGTACATCAAATGAAGATATTACAGTGAATTCATTTTTCATTTTTTCACCTAAAAAAAATGGAAGCTCTCACACTTTGTTGTTTTTTTGTGAAATTTCTCATTTGACTAGAGAGAAAAACTCAGTTCCACCATTCACCTCATATGCAATACACATCAAGAAGGGTTGTACACACTAGCAGTATAAAGGAATTGTGTTCATTGTCACATAAATAAGTGTGACATAAATGAATTAGTACTATTGAAGGCTGCAAACTGGAGATTAAAAAAAAAAAACAGTTGTCATGCCAATGAAATAAACAAAGCATGCACAGCATTAACGTATTATATCTCTTCTCAATTCCTCTGTCTTCCTCTCCATCCCAGCAGAACTCCTGTGTTATAGTAAATGATGTGAATGATCAGATGAAGACAGAAAATCTCACTTTTAGCAAAAGATAGTGTTACCTCAAACACAAACCATTTATTCCTGCCTTCCATTTCATGGAAGGACACTGTTATGGATTGCCCACTTGAAAAGAATTGAATACTTTCAGTCTTTGCTATGCATTCTTTGAGTACACTTGTTATGTTGTTGTGGAACCAACAGAAAATGTTTAACCTCCCTCCTCAACCTCACTAGTAATGTTTTTTAAGTTGAGATCATAGCACCTAGAATTAGAATTCTGCAAAATTATTTTATTATTAGATACACTTGTAAACTTAGACCAAAGCTAAATGTGCATATTATGAAACTAGCACTAATTCAAATATGAACCAGATTTTAGAGTTATATTGTGATGAGGAAAGCAAAGAAAACTGAGAACATTGTTTAGTCTACGTGAAATGCATGATGATCTATTGAGAAAAATACAGACTGGGCAGCAGAATTTTATGTCATTGTGATGGAAATTATTTTCCATCTGTTGTGTGGGGCTTCAGCAGCAACTTTCAGATCTTTTCTTCTGTTTTGACAGATAATATTGGAGCTATTACTTGTCAAAATACTGGATTGGAAATAAGTGACATCTTCACTATTGTGAACAGAAAAATTATCAATATGTCCACTTAAAAAATCATTACAGATTATAACTATTTTCTCCCAAGTGCATATGTATTTTACTGCATTTAGACAAAATGTAATTGATTTGTGCATAAAAGCTGTGCTGATATTTTGTATTGAACAGCACAGGTATGTAAAAGCTGGGGGTGTAAAGCTGTGAAGTATGTATTTAAACAAGGGAAAATAAAAATCTTAGCTATGTTTTTTAGCAACTAGAAAATATGGCAGGGGGTTGGAACTGGATGAGCTTTGAGGTATCTTCCAACCTAAACCATTCTATGATTCTATGATCTGCTAAGAGTTACATTAACATCTCTCCCAGTAGACATATTGGGATAAAGGACATATGCGGTACATGACATTCTCTCATAATGAACTGTGTTCCATTAGAAGAAATAAAAATGCAGTTTTGCCATTGTTCCTTCCCTAATATTAATGTCAAACCAATACAACCAATCAGTAGTGTAGTATCAGAATTTTAGTTCATTTTTTTTAATGCTCTCAGAATTATAAGATACAAAGAAGGATGAATGAGAGAGCTGGGATTAAAAAAAAAAAATTTAAAAAGAGAAGAAGAAAATCAAGAGTCAAGAAGACCATATGTTCATCAGATTAAAAAAAAAAAAAAAAAAAA
>VWZI01010071.1:17185-28850 GCA_013396835.1 Psilopogon haemacephalus
GTAAGAATCTGCCTGTCACTAGTTTGCTATCTCTTTCCCAATCTGTATTTTCCTCCAAAATCTCAGATGGCTTTTAGAAGCTTGCTCATGTGTTAAAAAATATCTGAAGGGGCTTTTCAACCTGAATGATGGAACTTCATACTGGAAAATTATTTCTCTGTCCCTAAATGTCAGGAATCTTTGTATTCATATGGAAATATACTTCCTTCCGGTGTGTTGATGCATGGCATCACTTTCTGTAGTGTCTGACTTGGGACCTCTCTATCTACTTAAATCTCTCAAGTCTGAAATGGTCTCAGGGTTCTCATTTTTAATGAAAATAAAGCACATAAATTTTCCTGCAGCTTTGCTTTCAGAGCATGCATGTATACTTCTATTAAGAGCAAGGATTCATATGGTCTGAGTGAATGAAATGTATGTTTGGAAATGTATGTTGGTGGAAGGAATGTGTGTTTGACAGGCAGTTTAAGAGAATGTGTCTGTCATTAGTTATGTCTTTTAGCTATGTTTTCTATTATGGTGTATATTTAGCAGTCTTTTGAGAGCTGCTCTGATGTCAGATATGCTGATTTTGGCATTGTGCAACCTATGATCATGAGATAGTAGTGAAAGTAATAGTGAAAAGTATGCTTGTCATTGCCTATAATTTAATTTCTCTTTTAAAAAACACTCTTCAGACTCTCCAGTGAGGTTTTTTTTTGTGTTTGTGTACCTGTTTTGTTCATCTTGCCATCTTCGGTGACAGACAAGAGAACATTAGAGAATTACTGGTGAAAGCTCTCTTCTGTGACTAATGTAGAGACAGTGGCACAGAAAAACTCATTTGGTGCAGGCAAATACAAACTGCACTGGAAAAGATTGCCTCTTGGAACTGGGAGCTGGGTGGGTAAGAGAAAAGTGAGGACTATGAGACTTATCAAAAGTATATTATGAGATGACTCTGAAAATAAATTAATCTTATAATTGCATTTCTGATGTAAGATGCATGTTATCATCTCCATACCATATTAAAGTTGGTGACATACACAAGTGAGGTAGAAATTGCCTCTACTACAGGGTAATTAAACACAGACCACATAGCTAAAGAAAAATAAAAAAACAGGAACACAAAAAAAAAAAAATTGACTTGTTGACAGTTGGTGTTCCATTTTGGATGACTCAAGGGGTTTGGGAATATTTGCTGAAAAAATAATAAGTAGCATCTGAAAAATCAACTTACTTACTTGAAGTGCTTAAAACAAGGTCTATCTCACCAAATAGTGTCTTAATAATTAAGCTGTATTATCTGTTTCTCTGCTGCTGCTGAAGTCCAATGGAAAACGTTGTTCTGGTCTCTCAAAAAGACAAATTGGACTCTAAATTGCTGAGACTATAGGGAAAGGTTTATGATCACACAGCAAAAGAGTGTGGGAGGGCGAAGGGTATGTCTCTGAAGATTTCTTGCTCTTAGAAATTCAAGAAGCAAAAGGAATAAAAGATATAGTTCCATCAGCATATGTTTCATATGCTCTTCCAGAAGGTCAAATCATTGTCAATTCGAAATCAAGCTTTCTTTCTAAAAAAAATTATACTTATTTTAATCAGTTTCCACTTTGAAATAATATATACAGTGGTCTACAAATTGTAGTTATTTTTGAACAGTTATTGTTATTTTTTAACAATTATTGTCTGCTTCTAGCAGCAGTCCTCCCTCTGCATCACCTATCTGATGATACAGAAAGTATAATGGAAAAAAAATATAAAATTATTGGTGCTTTTATTAGATAAACTAATTAAAAAAAAAAAAAAACACCTAAAATATGCACCTGAGGGAGCAGGCACATTTATTTTCTTCCAGCATAAGTGAAAAAAAGCAATTTTCTATAGGCTTCTAAATCTGAGTATATGCTTAGCTTTAGATTACTATAGAAAAATAAAATGCTTTTTTGTTGTTTTCAAAAATGCTGGTAGCATACTATGTTCAGAATTTCCATTTATCATTTTCATTGAACATATATTTCTCTGTAATACATTTGGAAGTTGTTCTTGTGAGTTATATCTTGTGAGAAAGCTGGTTAGGTTTTCAGCAAATTAAGAGAATGCTAGATTCAAAGTGAGTTCAAGGATCATCTGCTCCAACCTTCCTAGGTAATAATGTAAGTCAAATGAGACAGCCTAGCAACCCATCAAGCTGTGTTTTGAAACTGACCAATATAGAGGAATCCTCTCCTTCCTTTGGAAGATTATTCCAATGTCTAACTGTTCTTACAGTGAAATGTTTTGCTCTGGATTCCAATCAGAATTTTCCCAGGACTAACTGGTACCCACTGCCCCTTGTCTTTTCCATGTCATTCTTGTAGCAACTCTTTGTTTACTGGTATCTGGTAATAAGGTCTCCATTAAGCCTTCTCTTCTCAAGGCTGAAGAAACTCCGTTCTCTGAGGATTTCATCATATGGCAGGTGTTCCAGTCCTCTGATGATTCTCATGGCTCTTCTTTGGACATTTTCCAACCTGTTTACATCTTTCATCTACAGTGGAGCAGAAAACTGCATGCAATACTGGAGGTACATTTTGACAAGTGCTGAGTAGAGTGGAATAATGGTTTCTTTACCTCTGCTGGTGATGCCCTTGTTGGTGCATCTCAGCATCCTGTTGACTTTCTTTGCTGCTGCAGCACACTGCTTACTCGTGCTGAGCTTGCTGACCACCAAGACCCCCAGGCTGCTTTCCACAGGGCTGCTCTCCAGCCAGATGGATCCAAGTCTAAGCTGCACTCCCAAGTTATGTATTTCCAGGTGCAAGACCCTACATTTGTTCCTGCTGCATTTCATGAAGCTCTTGCTAGTGCACTTACTGAGCTTCTTCAGGTCTTCCTGGAGGATGGTTCTCCTTTCTGGAGTCTCATTCTCCCTAGGAATTTTGGCATCATCTGCAAATTTTATCAGGATACTCTTGATCCCAACATCCAGATGACTTACAAAGATACTAAGCAGCATTGAGCCCAATATAAATCCCTGACAGAACCCACTTGTGACTGGATGCCAGTTTGAGAAACAACTATTTACCACCACCCTCTAGGTACAGCTTGTCATCCAGTTCCCCATTCACTGCTCAAAACCACTTATCTGTAGGAACATGTCAGTTACTATATGAAGAGTTTATGAGGAATTGTGTCAAGAACCTTGGAGAAATCCAGGTAGACAATGTCAACTGCTCACTCTGCATTAACCAAGCAAGTTACTCTGTGGTAGAAGGCAGTCAAGCACTATTTTACCCATGTTGGCTTTCCCCAATTTCATGCTTCAACTGACTTGTGACAGTTACCAAGAGGGTTTGTCCAAAACTTTCCCAGAGACTGAAGTGAGGCTAATAGGTCTATAATTACCTAGGTTTTCGATGGAACTTCCTTGTAGATGGAGATGACATAGCCTTCTTCCGGTTTTCAAGGATGTCTCCTGACCTCCATGACTTCTCAAAGATAATGGAGAGTGCCCTTGCAATGACAGCCATCTCTCTTAACATCCCTCAGGTGGATGGCATCTTTACAGTTTGTACAGTTCAAGCTTCTGTAATAGTTAACACACCAACCCTTCCTTTACTGAGGGTTTGTCTGTGTCTGCATCAACCTAGATTTTTGTTCCCAAGGCCTAGAAACCAATGGTATTGGTAAAGGCAGAAATGAAAAAGTACCTCTGCCTTTTCAGTGTTGTTGGTTACGGTTTCACACCTCTCCTGTTTAATAATGGACATGTGGTTTCCTTCTGTTTCTGTTTGTTGTCAACATATCTGAAGAACCTCTTCTTGAAGTTTGTGACATCTCTGTTCAACTTCAGTTCAGGCAAAGCTTTTGCTTTCCTAGCTGCATCTCCACACACCTTGGTAATGCCCTTGTAATTCCAACAGATAATGTCCCACTTCTCCATCTTCAGTATGGTTCTGAGCAGACCCAGATTCTTGAAGTTAAGACAAGGGAGTCTCTTGTTCCACCTACTCCCCTTGCCATTAGAGGAGATAAACTGATTTTGTGTGTCTAGGAGAGTGTTCCTGAAGAACTTCCAGCATTCACTATTGCCTTTATCCTCCATAAAAGCTTCCCAGGGGATCCCTCCCAACTAGCTCTGAGCGCGCTGAACTTCATTCACTCTTCTAAAATCTAAACCCTTTGTCTTGTAACTGGCCTTTAGCATGCTCAGCAGTACCTCAAACTCCACAATACTGTGATCGCTGCAGCCAAGGCTGTCACTAACAGAGGTATTACAAAGTCTTCTCGAAGCTCGCAGTGCTCCTACAATTACACAATTTCTATGTGGGAACTGCAGGATAAAGAGGAGAACTACATGTTTAGGAATCTAAAGGCGTTTGGTTTTCTACATTCCTTTTATTAAAAGAACATAAAATATTCATTAAAAAAAATGGTTTAGTCTATTAAACTGTAGATTCTAAAATCACATAAAACAGCTATTATGTGTTAACATTCTCCATGAAAAAAATATATGCCATTCTAAGGAAAGTAATCAATACTAAATAATAATAGACAACTTGCCTGTCTAAAATGCAACTAACCAGAATATACACAAGTTATGCTGTTTATATATTAAAGGGAAACTAGCTCTAGTGTAATTATATTGAAATAACTCAATGGAAAATACACCTTACTGTCTGATTTGCAGAAGATCGTGGATGACTTCTTTTAGTATTAGAAATATTGCAAATAAAGCACTGATACTCCTGAAGTACCTGCAATACTTGTACAGTATTTCAGTAAATGGCACAAGGACATCATTACTTAATTCCTTTTGATCAGAGCATTTTCTACACTATTGATCCAGTTTTTTTAAGATTGTCGTATCAATAAACATTCCTAGTTACTTTTTACTAATTCCTTATCTATAAATTAAGCTATCAATTCCAGTGAAAAATTGTTTCCCCCTTTTTTGCCTCTGATGAATGTTCATCATCTGTTCCAGTGGTTAGGATATTTTCTCCTCTTTATCTCTTTATCAGACTGTGATTTGTGAGCTGCAATTTGTGAGCCTGAGAATAAAATTATCTACAAGCAAAAGCTATTTAGGACTGGCGAGTTTGAAAGCATATTGAGTCTTTTTTTGATAAGCACTGTGCAAAGTAAGAAACCTGGAGAACACAGAAGTTTCAAAGATTAATTCTATCACAAATGATGTGCAATATTCTGCTTTCAGGTTTTTCTTATGGTTTGTGCATTTTCCCTGAATTTGGTGTGAGTCTCAGAGATAATTAGTGAATGTTTATTAAATAAATGCAAGGTACTGTTACTGCACTCAGTACACTTCTGTACCATATCCAAGGCTACTTGATAAAAATGTATTGTTTTAAATAGAACAGAGACCAACTAAGTGTCACCTATTAGTCTCTGAAGTAAAAGTAGTCACAGTTTTTGAACTCTTGTACTATTTTGTACCACGTTTCTCTGATTGGTTTAGGTGTTCTGCATTGCTGTCTTCATAAAAGCTTTCATTGTAAATACTATTTTTAACTGAAACAAATTATGTTGCATCTGCAGTGATGATAGATACACGATTCTCTTAAGTGTCATCTTTCACAGCATTAGTTCAGCTTGTTAATATTCTAAAATACAGTGTTTTGAAATTGAGATTTCTCTGAATGAAATGGCGTGTGTCTTTTAAAATTCAATGGATTACCTCTTTCAAAAATCTTTTTCTTTAATGCCTGTGAATACAATTTCAGTATATGCTCCATAACTGATTTTAGAAGGAAATTTTATTTCCTCACAGTGCACTCTATAGTTGTTGGTGCTCTTTCATTTATCCATGTGCTAAAATTATTTCTGATTTTTTTTTTAACTGAGATATTGTTATGCGTACTAAATATTAACATCCCATCAACATTTTAAACATTTGAGGACTAGTGTGAAAGATGGCAGATATTCAGAGAACTATCTGTTGACCTTTACTGGATTAGTACTGTACTTAAATTCTAGACTGTGAAAAGTGAGCTGCTGATGATACATGTCATATGTTTTAACTACTGTGAATTGGTTTTTTCCTTACTTATTAGTCTTTCTTACTCATCTATCCTACTCAATTTACCAAAACCCATTATGCAAGAAGATATTCTAAGAGCTACTACCAGAAGAGCAATTGTTGTCAATGGTAATATAAACATATTTTGTTGAATCCTTAGCAGTTGTTTCACATTCAAACTCCACATACTTGAAAAATTTACAGTGATGTACACTCATATATGTAATAAATGCCTGTTTCGAATGTATTAAGTAATTACACATTTTTCATTTTAGGTGAAGTGTGATCAATACTGGCCAAGCAGAGGCACAGAAACTTACGGACTAATCCAAGTGACCCTTTTAGACACAGTTGAGTTGGCAACGTACTGTGTTCGTACATTTGCACTTTACAAGGTATACACTTGCCTATACTTACGATATACTTTAAAATTTAAATGTAGACAGCCTTTCCCCCCTCCCCTCCTCTTCATCCCTCCTTTCCTAAATTCCTGAATTCCTTCCCTCCCATCACTGTCTTTCTTCTGCAATTCTGCCTTCCTTTTTTCTCTTTCCTGCTTTTCTTGCCTGTCTCTCTCCCTTATTTCCTCACTCCCTTTCTTGGTCTTTCCCTCCTTCTGTTTTCCTCTTGTTTTCTCCTAGCAGTACTAAACAATGACAGACTGCTTTCAACTCATGGCATGGAGATTTGCTAGTAGAGAACTTTTAGTGTGAAAACCTGTTTGAATAAATGCTAGCTAAACCTCTGGCACTTCTGCTGCATTATTGGACAGTATAGTTAAAGCTCTTAAATTCTTTTAATCCTGTAACTTGGAATATAAGAAGCATATCTCTCCATAGCCTGAGTTAATTTTTTCTCTAGCTGTAAATGTAATTCAAATACTCTTTGCTGATACGTATTTCTTCATTTTTTCCATTGAAAAATTACAGTATCATATGTGATACTGAAATTGACAGATTTGTCATTAAGTTCTTTAATTTCACAGAATGGTTCAAGTGAGAAAAGGGAAGTTAGGCAATTCCAGTTCACTGCCTGGCCTGACCATGGTGTCCCAGAACATCCAACACCATTCCTCGCTTTCCTCCGACGAGTCAAGACCTGCAACCCACCTGATGCTGGACCTATGGTTGTACATTGCAGGTAAGCTTAGAATTTCTTTCAAAGTACCTTATCTCAAGATTACTGCTAATTGTTTTATTTCAGATGAAGATGGTTGCATTGCAAAATGGGGACATGAGTATGGCACTGCCAACTAGAATGGACGAGAACAATTTTCTGTGGTCTGTTCAGGAATTGATTTTAGAATATTTAAAGGTCTACAGGGAGAATGTCTGCAAAGAGAACACAAGTGTATCTATGGCATTCAGAAAGTGGCATAAAAAAAATGAAGTGTTAAGAACCTGAATATTGAAACATCAGCTCCTCTTAAAGTTTTGGAGTAAGGAAAATGAGGAGGAAAAGTGGGGATTCTTTGGAAATATTTGACAAGAGTGAATCTTTTAGATAGTCTTAAAATCACACAGATAGAATATATGTGCCAGTTCTAAAAGAAGTTATCTGTAAGATTGGTTGCCCTCATTCCAGGGTTATGATGTTATAGCTTGCATAACTTAATGTGCTACCCCTTTCACAGTGAGTTTCTAAGATCACTGATGTTGTGTGAACTTCATTTTGGGATACCTTCAATTAGTGAGGCTGAGAGCTACTACTCCCTGTTCATCAAAGCTACAAATGCTTAGCGTATTAGAAAAAACAGTCTTGTTTTTTCATCCAAAAACTGAGGAACAGGAATTTCAAGAGTTAGCCAATGGCATCCTGGCCTGTGTCAGGAATAGTGTGGCCAGCAGGACAAGGGAGGTTATTCTTCCCCTGTACTCGACACTGGTCAGGCCACACCTTGAGTACTGTGTCCACTTCTAGTCCCCTCAATTCAAGAGAGATACTGAGGTACTGAATTGTGTCCAAAGAAAGGTAATGAAACTGGTGAGGGGTCTGGAGCACAACCCCTGTGAGGAGAGGCTGAGGGGCCTGGGGTTGTTTAGCCTAAAGAAGAGGAGGCTCAGAGGTGACCCCATTGCTGTCTACAACTACCTGAAGGGAGGTCGTAGCCAGGTGTCAACTGGTCTCTTCTCCCAGGCAACCAGCAACAGAATGTGGGGATACAGTCTCAAGTTGTACCAGGGGAGGTGGAGGCTGGATATTAGGAAGAAGTTCTTCACAGAGAGAGTGATTTGCCATTGGGATGGGCTGCCCAGGGAGGTGGTGGAGTCTCCGCCACTGGAGGTGTTCAAGAAAGGACTGGATGGGGCACTTAGTGCCATTGGATAGAGCAGGGTGATAGGTTGGACAGGATGGTCTTGGAGTTCTCTTACAACGTGGCTTACTCCTATTCTATTCTATTCTATTCTATCCTATTCTATTCTATTCTATTCTATACCACTCCCTCTAATTCTGGCTTCTTACATATTCATACCCCAATCATGGAAACCATTTATTTGAATGTTTTTGAAGGCTCTTGTAAATGAGACAGGAAAATAAAGTTAACAGGAAAACAAACAAAAACTAACCAAACAAAAAAAGACAGGACTTCAATACTAAGAGACACAAGACTGTTCAGATAAGAGAGAAAACATGGATGATAGAAAGTTAATGTTTATTGAAACACCAAAGTTAGGAATATGGAACAAATACAAGTAGCATTACAAATCTACTTACACAGTTTGTGATTTCCTGAATACAGCCAAATATTATTGTGTTCATATTTACAGGAACATAAAGCATTTTTGCAAGTCACAATAAAACACAAAGGTGTTTTGTTGACACTCTTTCAACTATGTATACCTTCTTGAAACATGTTAATTTTAGGCATTTCATACACACTATCTTTTGCAAAGCAGATTTCCACATATTCTATTGTTACAGCAGACATTTTAAATTCCACTCCAAATGAATTCTGTATAAGCAGGAAAACTAATAAAACAAGACTTCTTGCAAATATACAAATTAACGTCTCTATATTTTGAAAATTTATGTAGCTGGACATGTAGCAGTAAGTGATGTAGAATGTCCAAAAGTTCTAAATATACTCATTTGACTCATCAGTGTTAATGCTGAGTATCAAAATTATATGCCAACAAGAACATATTACCAAAGTCTTCTTATAGTACTAAGTTAATGTGAGTGCCTTTTTTCAGGAATACTGTATCAATATTATCTTTTGAGATTTGTATTGCCTTATTGTTCTGAGTGTGACATCATGAATTAGTGAAAAAATCAGAACAATAACAGAGCACTGGCACAGATTTTTTTAAGCTGGAAGATACGTCTTTCATTTACCAACATGAAAACTTTGTCACTTAGTTTGAAATTAAGTTACTGGACATACGTATTTAATTCCAACATCAGGAAAACTTTCATTTTATCTTGAAACAGGAAAAGTAAGCAAGCTTTTAATGTTGCCTATTTTTTCTTAGACTCTGCTTTAAAGTTTTTCTTTCCTCTCTTCTCTGTTCCTCACTTTGTAAGTTTCTCCATCCACTCTTTGCTTCTCATCTTCAATCATATGCTACATGCTTTTCTCTTTTTTTTCTCCAGTGTCTGGATTGTTCTTGATTTCATGGACTCCTCTAACTACTTTTTTTCTATCTAGTTTCACTGGTTTGTACCAAATTAGTGGACCCTTTAAATAAAAAAATATCTTCCTACATCTCTTAGTATTTTCTCTTAAGAAAGATCATTGTTCTAATAGTGTCATTCTTTTGCCAATTTTTGTCATGCAGATTTCACTGGCTTCCAGTAGTCACCCTTTTCCACTGAGATACTTAATCTATACATCACCAGCTTCTTACATTCTAATTTGTGTCTTTGTGGATCCTTAGTCTGTCTTCTGTGTTCTTTATCTCACTTGTCACCATCTCCCACTTTGTGTGTAAGATCCCCTAAGCCTCTTTTCATTCAAGCTCATATACACTGTCATTCACATGCTAAGTGTATTTCAAATTTCTCCATTACAGAAAAACAATGCAGTGCAACACCATATCTTGTATCCTCTGCCTATGGTAGGCAGGACTTTTCCAGGAAATCCCACTCAGGGATCGGTCTGAGTTTACTCCTCAGTGGGAACATGAGATTCATAGTGGGGGTTGTAAAAGATACCCAGTCCATAACTGATACCTTCCTTTGTGTTTCTTCCAGTACCTAACAAACTGTCAGAGCTCAGGAAGTTATAATAATAATGCTATAGAAAAATAAATACAAGGGAGATTAGCTTTTAAAATATGTTTGGCAAAAAAGAACATGTAGGTATGAAGAAGCTATGAAAGCATTCGTGCAAAGCTTTTAAACCATAAAAAATGAAAATAAAAGCTAACAGGAAACTAAGTGCATGGAAAAGCTGTTTGTCTTTAATATTTCTATGAATTAATCTCAGAGTTTCTTACTGCTCAAAAGCTGAGCTCCTTCTAATTTTTGATTCATACTGACACCCACTAAAAGCAACAAGAGTCTGCCTATAATAAAAGGGTCATCTATCTGCATTTAGTCTCTATAGAGACTAACTGCACTATTGATACTTCGAAGTAGGTATTTTAAGCGAAAGGTCTGCAGGAAGCTTTTCCTTACCGTGTTCTCCACATCTGCCGTAGTATTGACCAACAGTTATCTCTTGCTCAAGAGAGTAAGAAGGGTCTTTTTCCAGGTTTGTTTGCTGGTTTGTGTATAGCTGTATGTAT
Source organism: Psilopogon haemacephalus (assembly GCA_013396835.1). NCBI lineage: Eukaryota > Metazoa > Chordata > Aves > Piciformes > Megalaimidae > Psilopogon > Psilopogon haemacephalus. Next base: position 27,917 of record VWZI01010071.1, read on the forward strand.
ATCCTGCAGAGAACTAAGGTTGTGGGAGACTCAGTTCATGAGTATAGCCCCAGGTCAGTTTGTATCAAAGCTTCAGTAGCAGATAAGCTGGTTTAATATAGTACTCCTAGGAAATGGTTGTTGAGTGTATGAAGAATTAATCTAAAAGCTTACAATGTGCTTAGCAGGGAAAAGTCTGAGGTCAAAACAAGTGACCAAAAAAGAACCTGTTCTGTAAACATGTGATGTGCTGATAAATGCATATTAAACAACTGCAAGTGGAAATCTTCATAATAAATTTTGTGTGACTATTTTCAGAGTTCATGGTAACATTAGTAATTTTTGTAACTAATGCCCACACAACAGACATCTTTGCATGTCATTTACACAGCTGCTTTCAGTAATCAAGTTTGTTTGCCTGTGTAGTATTAAATTTGAATCTAATAAAGAATTCAGAAACACATCAAGAAATATCAGATGTGCTTTTTACCAGCCAAAGATTTACTTGTGCTGAAAATTTGGCATTTTTTTTCCTTGAAAAAGTAATTAATATATAATGAAAACTAATTACTTTTAACAAGAAAATAGCTCATTTCTGAAATAATTGTGAAAAACAAAAGACATAATCCACATGAAGATTTCTTGTTTATGTAATCAGATACTCTGGTAAACCTACATGTGTGGAAAAGGTGTGGTTGTAAGAATAGCAATACACAATGCCATTGCATTCTGTTTCCAGGAAGAAAAATATAAACTATGCTTTTCCTTCTGTATCCAGCACAAAAGACCATTTAGCTAAGCCCAAAACAAGGTAGCTTAAAAATATATTTTAAAATAAACTGCTATGTTCAGTCATCCTTGCTTGAGTTACATTCTCCCAAACACAGTATCATTATTTTCAGTGTAAAATTTGGTAGAGGAGAGCAGCTAAATAAAATGTAAAGCAGGATTAAAA